>NC_061162.1:54298058-54363058 GCF_022113875.1 Hydra vulgaris | reverse complement strand
AACTTTTATAAAATTTAAATTGATAACAAATCTCAAGATGTATTATCTGATTTATCTTATCGATTTGATAGTCTATAGTCAATAACGGATTATTAAATTGTTATAAGTCTACAACACTTAATTTCAGCGAAATTTAATTTAAAAGTCACGTCATAGAAGACAGAAAAAAATCAATATCTGTTTTAAATAACTTGGCTTTAATAGCAAACCGGAGAGGAGCAAATGTTTAGCTTGATTTAAGTAGTACATAATAAAATACATCGTTGTATAGTCAATTTGATGGTCGTAAACTTATTTAGCACACTCATTTTTATATATTACCAAACTGTTTACTCCTGTCCCAATCTAACCTAGTTGGTTCAAAAAGAAAGAAGCGCGCTGAAAACATGAGGGGATTTTAAGAATCAGCCCTTTTTAAATTTGTAGTCGGTAAGCCTAATGCGTTTCAATCAGCTTATCAAGTTTCATTTGGTTTTTTGTATTACATTCAAGCAATAGACTGTTTGTTATGTTCACTCGTTTTTTAGAAGTCGTAACCAGCTCGTATGAAAGGATTTCTCGACGTGAAATAGTTAATTTTATTTAACAACGGCAAGAAACAGGGCTCGCTCAAGAAACAGAGGAGAAAGAGAAAGATGAAGAAATATTTTGTTGAACAATATCGTTGTTTTATTTATAAATTATTCTACTATGTTTAAACATATAAAAGATGTAGAAAATGATTCCTGTTTTATATTGACGTCTAAAAGTGTTTTTTTTCTCCGCATCTTTTTGTAATACTTAATATGAAGAGCTATTATCACTTTTATTTGATAAAAATAGCTTTTCATATATAAAAAGTAGGAATACTATAGTGTATAGGGTACTATAGTATACTAATAAGTATGACAAGATGAAGACAAAAAAAAAAGGCCTTTTTGATGTCGAAAAAAGATGTCATTTAGATTTGCATATTCGACTAAAAAAAGGCGTCTAAAGACTCTAAGTTTTTTTTCTTTAAAGGTTTTAGACTCAAGTATAATATATAACCTTTTCTATATTTGTTTTCAATTTTTACTATTTTTGTATCCATAAAGTGATGGCAGCTTAAACATGGCGGTTAGGACGAATATGGTGGTCAGATAGCAGCTTAACTAAGTACAAATAAAATAAAAAGTTTAGGAAATGGACTTGATGAATAAAAAGTCTTAATTTTCACAAACATTTAATCGACCAAAAAATTAAAACGGCATGTAATAACTTAGAAAAAATAAAATATATTAGCGAGAAAAATAGACTATTGGATCAATCAAGATGAAATTTTGGTTATACCTTAGAATACCTTTCGGTAATACCTTAGAATACCTTTCGGTAATACCTTAGAATATAAGGTATTACTGAAAGTATAAACAAAACATGCAATACGATCGATAATAAAGTTTTAAAACTATTCTTTAATACTTTAAGAGTCAATGAACTTTTAATTGATAGAGCTTATCACGACCGAGAACTATTACAATGAAACCATTAAGATATAAAGATAAAGTTAAAATTCTAAAAGAATCGTCTAAAGGAACTCGTCATTGTCTAAAGGGACTCGTCATTGTCTAAAGGGACTCGTCATAGTCTAACGGGACTCGTCATCTACATCAATGAAGGTTATTCTAGAGAGAAAACTTTTGAGATTTTTGATAAGAAAAATACTTTTATATAAAAATAATCATCCAGATATAATCTCTTTGAGGATATTGATATTGACTCTTGTTACTGTAATACTAAGGAAGTATCTTGTTATATAGGCTTAACGCAACCATTATTTATGTTATTAACTTTAAACGTGAGAAGTCTCAAAAAATTTTAAAATTTTTAAATCTATTTACATAACATAAATTATGAATTCAAAAAAATATGCCTCAGAAACTTGGTTTTAAAATGAAATATATTAAGAAACTTGGTTTCAAAATGAAGATTCCAATAACTCGAATCTTCAATTGACAGGGTATAAATCAATTCATCAAACCAGAAATAAAGGTATGGGCGGCAGTACATGTTTTTTTTTTTATCCACAATATATAACGAATTTAAAAAAGCAGAAAATCTTAGCCATCGTAGTGAAGAATGTGAGTTATTAACCTTAGAACTGATTAATAATCAGGGTTGATTTGAGCAGCCGTGGCGCAGTGGTTAGAATTCTGGCTTAGAACCCAGAGGTCCGGGGTTCGACGCCAGCTCTAGCCCAACAAGCGACATTGGTACGGAAGGAGGCGTGAACTTCCTGTTAAATGCTCTCCCGCGGTGCTCTATGATAAGACCGTAAGGACTTCTGGGAGCACCTAAATACGTACAAAAAAAAAAAAAATAATAATAATAATAAGAAAAGTATTTACAACGTTTTTTTAACAGCAATATATAGACCACGTAGTGATAACATTAATTTCTTTGAAAAATATTTAAAACAGTATTTAGAAACTGTAAAAAATAAACAACTATACTTTTTTTTTTTTTTTTTATTTGCATTCACTCCCAACAAGGCTGCAAGCAACCACTATTAAGTTGGGAGTTACTAGGAAAAAAAAAAGAACAGAGTTATAGAGCAAGGAAACGGTTGACAGAAGACTTGAAAAGTTGAAGGTTGTATGAGTCAGGAAAACATGAAGATGGGAGAGAGTTCCAAAGGATTGAAGTGCGGGGAAAAAAACTAGATGAATAAAATTTTTTAGAGCATGCAGGGACAGATACAGTAAACGAATGAGACTTAGCTGAATGACGAGTAAAACGAGAATGAGTTTTAGTTGATGGAACTAGAGATGATAACTCCTTTGAGCAGTGACCATGATAGTATCTGTAGAAAAGAGGAAGAGATGCAACTTTACGACGATGGGAAAGAGGTTCAAGCTTAGCAGATAGTCCAGGTACAAGCTTAGCAGATAGTACAGGTTAATGGGGTACTTCAATATAAACTTTTTAGACATAAAAACTGATATTAAAGTTAAACAATTTACAAATATTCTTTATCAACATAGTATATTACCATTAATTAACAAACCAACTCGCGTTACTCATCAAACTGAAACACTTATTGACAATATCTTTAGTAATAATTTTTCAAAATATAACACCTAAAGTAGGATCATAAAAAGCGATGTAAGTGATCGTTTTCCAACCTTTTTAACTTTTAATTCAATATACAAAGAAAAATCTTACAGGATATCAAACCAAATAATATATATTAAAAAAAAGGGAAATAAATAAAAATAGTATTAAAAATGTGGTTACTTATCGATTATAAACTGGGAACAACTTGTTAATTACAAAGACGCAAATAAAGCTTATGAACATTTTATCTGTGAGTTCAGTAATGCTTATGAAATAGCATTTCCAAAGCTGGAAAAAATAGTCAAGCTCAAAAACTTACAAAATCCATGGATTTCACAACGCCTTATCAAATCCTCCAAGAAAAAACAAAAACTCTACAAAAAATCTTTTTTAAAAAAACTTACAAATATGAAAAAAAGTATAAGTTATAAAAACCTATTTGAAAAACTTAAGAAAGAAGCAAAAAATAAGTTTTGATGGGAGCTTTTGATGGCGCCGAGGTGTGCGAACTTGTGGGGATTATTCTTTTATTTCAGATTACGCAATTTTATAATAAGAATGATTTCGGGTTATACCGTGATGAGAATTAGGGCAATTTTTAAAAACATCAGTGGTCCCCATATGGAAAAAATTAAAAACCATGTTGTTAAAATATTTAACTCGAACGATCTTCTGATATGAACACAGTGCAAATCGTAAATTATCTGGACATTACATTAAACCTCAACAACCACACCTACCAACGTTACTCCAAACCCGGAATTACTCCAAACCCGAAATTCTTTAAATTACATTCATGCTGAATCAAACCACCCATCCAGTATTTTAAAGCAGCTCCCACATTCTATTGAATTAAGATTATCAGCAAATTCGTCAAGCGAGGAAATCTTTCAAAAATCCACTCCTATGAAGCATTAAAAAAGTCCGGTTTTAATTACAATCTTTCTTACCAACCTAACTTAATATTATCTTACACCAAGAAACGTAAACGTAACATTATTTGTTTCAAACCCCCTTTTAACAAAAACTTTAGCACGAATATAGGAAAAATATTTTTAACATTAATTGATAAGCACTTCCCTATAAATTACAAGCTTCACAAAATTTTTAACAGAAACACATTAAAAGTAAGTTATAGCTGTATGCCAAATATGAAATCCGTTTTAAACGCCCACAATCGCCATGTTATAAAAAACAAGAAAGAATCAGATGAAAATAATTGCAATTGCCTGCCCTTTATCAAACCAGTGCTTAACAAAAAATATAGTATATCAAGTTAATGTATGTTCCAATAATCTTGTTCAAACTCCCATCAATAAATATTACATTGGCATAAGCGAAATATCTTTTAAAAATAGATATGCTAATCACATAAAATCTTTTAAAATTCCTCAACGCAAAAATGACACTGAATTATCAAAAAAGGTTTGGAGATTAAACAGTGCGATGCCAATAACCCTGTAACAAAACGATGTAACTTATGCATAAACGAAAAGTACGAAACTTTATTTTTTAAACACCCAAATTTGTTAAACAAAAAGAGTGAAATATTATCTAAGTGCCGGAACAAAAACAAATTTCTTCTTCCCCAATTTGACAGTGTCAATTAGCAGTATTACAACTATGCTTCTTTTTTTTTCGTTTTGTTTTGACGTCGGAACTCATTCTATAGCTGTTTTTGTATTTGGTATTTTTTAACGGTTTTTTCTTGATTTGTATAATATATGGCTGAAGATTGCCGATAGGCATGAAACTTTTAGTTCCATTACAATGTTGTATTTTTCTATTTAATTATACTTTATATATATATATATATATATATATATATATATATATATATATATATATATATATATATATATATATATATATATATATATATATATATATATATATATATATACTAGGTATGTTACAAAAAAATTTGAATTGATTAATTACTAGATTGTTATATATCATTGGAAAGAGCTTTAGTATAGTATTTTAATAGTGAAAAAATTATCAAAATCGAACCATTCGTTCAAAAGTTATGACAGTTTAAGTACCGATTTTTCGATATATGGATTTGTTGAAGAAACTGTGGTCAAAATTAAGTTTTTCTTTGCGTAAATTGTTATAATTTACGCAAAGAAAATTAATTTAGAAAAAAAATAAAATTAGGTACCTAAAGTGCAGGTAAAAATAGGGAATATGCTGGTCAAAATAAAGCCTTGAAATTTGGCGTGCTCATAGAAAATGTATAAACTTAAGCAAAAGAATAGGATAGAAAAAAATAAGAACATATCTTCAACATTTATTAGGCTCATGAAATGCAATACAATTTTAGATGTCAATAAATTCTATATTAACATTTCTCAATAAAGAAAACAACTAAACTGTAAAATAATTTGACTATTCTATTTTTTAAAAATACTCTTTGTTAATATAAAATTCTAAAAAATCATTCAACAAAACACCATCCTACCATACCAACAAAACGCAAAGTTCGAAAAACGTGGAACAGTATTTTAGCACATAAATCGGTTCCGTAAAACGCGTTTTTCGGCATACCTATATATACATATATGTATATAGATATATATATTTATATATATATACATATATATATATATATATATATATATATATATATATATATATATATATATATATATATATATATATATATATATATATATATATATATATATATATTTAAACAATTTAAAATGTATTCTACAAAAAGAGTGCTCAATGTTCTTAAAAGAACAGAGCAATATATATATATATATATATATATATATATATATATATATATATATATATATATATATATATATATATATATATATATATTACAGACCATTAAATATGTTCGAACTTTTCAAAAACCGCGTAAAAAAGATGGCTGATGTTTTTGATAACAAAAAGTAATCAAAATAGAATATTAACTACATACATTAAATAGAGATAGTAATCAAGAAAAATAAATAATAAATATTGAGTACGTAAATCAATATGGTCAACGTTCGAAATGGAGAATTTGATACGTTCAAAGAAGAGACTAACAAAAAGGTTCTAGCACTGGAAGATCTGGTAAAAAAATTACTATCTAAAAATCTTGACTTAGAAAAGCAATTGAAGTTCTTAGAAGATAATCAAGCTCAAATTATTAGCAAAAATAATCGAATTAACAGCAAACCACTTTTTAGTAGCTTGTTTCATAGTAAATCTCTTGAACCAGAAGAAACAAGAATACTAACCGCGATTTCAGCTGAAAATAAAGAAAAATCTAGAAGAGAATACCATTTGATTCTACACGGTCTTGATGAATTAAATTAATCAACTGAAGAAAATATACAACATGAAAACGAGCAAATAAAAAAGATCTTTAATTACCTAAAGGTCGATGAATCATTTATTAAACGACACCACCGCCTAAAATCAAAAACCGACAAACCTGGTATTGTAATAGTAGAATTAAATAATAAAGAAAAAGTTGCAGACATTTTAAAGTGAGCAAGCAATTTGAAATATAATGTCGAATATAAAAATAAAGTATATATAAATCAGGATTTAACATTTGCACAACGTGAAAGCAGAAAATTGCTTCTAAAAGAAAGAGATCGTTTAAATAATGCTGATAATAACCAGCCCTTTCGGTATATTGTCAAAAATGAGTCAATTGTCAAAGTCAAGAAAAGTGAAAAGACTAAAATTTGATTCATTATCTAGTGTAAATAAAAACAAATCCGACATTATTTTCCCATTCAATAAAAAGTCTAACTATCTTAAGTTTTGGTATACAAATTCTACGTTTTTAGTAAATAAAATAACAGAGTTTGAAACAAAAATTATGATCGACTCACCAGATATCATACTTATTTCTGAAACATGGTTCAAAAATGACTTAATTATAAATATTAGAAACTACAACTGCTTTTACAATAATAGAACAAACAAACAAGGTGGATGTGTTGCAATTTTTACAAAGTATGATATAATTGCTTATGAAGTATCAGTTTCACCTTTATATAAAGAAGTTGAACAAATATGGTGTAGCATTGTACGTCATAAAACAAAAATATTAGTTGGATGTATATACAGACGACCAAACAGTACTGACCTAATAAATAATGCAATTAATGAATTAATAAAAACTGCAAAAAAGGAAGTAATGAATGGAAAATACTCAAATGTAATAATTGTTGGTGATTTTAATTACCCAAATATTATTTGGAATGAAGAGGGAACAATCGAGCTAAAGCAAAACTGCCAAACAAGCAGAGCATTTATTAATAACTTGCAAAACAATTATTTACATCAAGTAGTTAACAAGCCAACTTTTCAAATGGCTGTTGATAAACCAGCAAATATATTAGACTTAATAATATGCGACGATCTAGATTTAATAATTAACATTGAATATGATGCTCCACTTGGTCAAATTACTAAAAGCCATTACATATTAAAATGGGAAATTAACATACTCAATTCATATGAGAAAAAATTCAACAATAAGAGATTTAATTTTCGAAACGGAAAGTACAAAGAAATGAATCTCATGTTTTATAAAGTAAATTGGGTTGAAATCTTTGACAAAATGAATACAAATCAATGTTATGAATACTTTTTAAAAATTTATGAAAAAGCTTGCAAACAATATATTCCTCGCCACTTCAAACCCACTAGTTCTATCAAAAATCCATGCATTAATAAAAAAATCAAGAATCTAGTTAGAAAAAAATGTAGTTTATGGTGCAGAGTTCGTGCTACAAACTTCAAGAACACAAATATAAATAATGAATACAAACTTATCAACAAAACAATTAAAAAACAAATTAAAAAATCTACTTTTGATTATGAAATAAACTTAGCAAAAGATGTAAAACATAATCCAAAACGCTTCTATGCATATGCACAAAGTAAAAACCAGACACATACAAAATTGCTAGCACTTAAAACAAGTGACAACAAAATAATAACTGATAAAAAAGTAGTTGCTAATCTACTAAATTGTAGTTTCCAATCAGTATTTGTCAAAGAAAATCAAGATTTACCATTTTTCAGCAATAAAACTAGTCATTTATTTGAATGTGACTGGGACCAAGAACTAAAAGAAGATATTATATTTAATTAATTATTAGAACTTAATGAAAACAAGTCACTTGGTTGTGATAACATCAGTCCCTACGTGCTAAAGCATTGTGCAGAAGGATTATCCAACCCTTTGTCTTTAATATTCAAGAAATCGATACATTCAGGAGAGCTGCCAGAATTATGGAAATCTGCAAACATTACACCACTTTTTAAAAAAGGAGACAAGAAAGATCCACTCAACTACAGACCTATCTCCTTAACATTGATACCAAGTAAGATAATAGAGAAAATGATTAGAAAAAAACTGATAATTTATATAACAGAAAACAATCTGTTAACGTCTCAACAACATGGATTTATACAAAATAAAGGGTGCCTAACAAACCTATTAGAAACTTTCGATATTATTACAACTGAAATTGAAAATGGTTATCCAGTTGATATATTGTTCCTAGATTTTGCAAAGACGTTCGATAAGGTGCCCCACTATCGACTTATACATAAAATTTCTAACTATGGAATTAAAGGCAATATTTTAAATTGGATTGATTCTTTTTTAAAAAACAGAAAACAAAGAGTGGTAATGGGTGAAGTTGTATCACATTGGTGCGAGGTTTATAGTGGTGTACCACAGGGCTCTGTATTAGGTCCTCTTCTTTTTCTGTTATATATCAATGATTTTCTCCAATGTATCTCTTCAATCGCAAAATTATACGCTGATGATACTAAAATCATATCTGTTATAAAAGAACATAATGATCTAGCTAATATGCAAAATGACACGGATTTGTTAACTGAATGGTCAAATGTATGGTTAATGGACTTTAACATAAATAAGTGCAGTGTTATGCACATTGGAAGAAAAAATATTAACTATAACTACACTATAAAGCACGACAATCAAAGTTTTCTTCTAAAAATAACAACAAAAGAACTAGACTTGGGTGTAATAGTTTCATCCAATATGAAATGGAATCATCAGGTTCAAGTAGCTACAAGTAAAGCACAAAGAATCTTATGTTTAATAAGAAAAAGCTTTACTTATCTTAACACTGAAATGGTAAGGCAACTATACACATCGTTGGTTAGACCACACTTGGAATTCGCAGCTTCAGTGTGGAGTCAAAGTAATAAAAACAACATCAATGACCTAGAAAAAAAGCAAAGGCGAGCAACAAAGCTAGCCCCTGAACTAAAACATCTAAGTTATACCGAAAGATTGACAAAGTTGGGCCTCACAACTCTGGAAACAAGACGTATAAGAGGAGATCTCATTGCTTTCTTTAAATTAACAACTGGGATTGATAAGATATTATGGTATAAAGAGCCTATTAAAGCTTCTTCCCAGAGACTTCGAGGTCATCCAATGAAATTTGAAAGAGAATTTGCAAAAACAACACCGAGACATAATTTTTTTACGAACAGAGTGATAGCTCATTGGAATGCTTTACCTGAAAAAGTGGTTTCTGCAATGACATTAAATTCTTTTAAAGCTAGACTAGATAAACATTTGTTAACGGCTGTTAAAGTATAAATTTTAAACTTTATACTCCGCGACAATCGTCGTTACAGCAATTTGTATTACTATTACTATTACTATTACTATATATATATATATTGTAAAAATTATTTTTACATTTTATTGATCACTCTAAAGTAAACAAGAGGATTTGTATCTCAACCAGATACAATAATAAACAACAATATATATATATATATATATATATATATATATATATATATATATATATATATATATATATATATATATATATATATATACATATATATATATATATATATATATATATATATATATATATATATATATATATTTATATACATATATATATATATATATATATATATATATATATATATATATATATATATATATATATATATATATATATATATATATATATATATATATATATATATATATATATATATTTATATATATATATATATATGTATATCATTCAAATTTGCTCCTTCAGTTGAGCGCTCTTCTCAAGTCGTTTTAAATGGAGAAAATAACCTTGAATTATTCAACTAAAAACATACTTCAACCATCCAATAAAAAATACAAGTTTCAATTATTAGAACGGAAATCCTTGTTATTTAACAATAACGAAGTTTGGATAAAAAAATCAAGTGATTTATTTGATGTCACTATCGGAGCGTTTGACGGTGCCGAGGTATGTGAGTTGGTTGGAATTTTTCTTCTTTTCTCAGTTTTATAACAAGTTTGACTTTGGGCTGTATAAAGATGATGGGTTTGTCGTAATTAAAAATTGCTAGCGGTCCACAAATGGAAAAATTTAAAGAACATATAACTCAGATATTCAAAAGTAACAGCCGTAATATTTCTATTCAATACAACATAAAAATAGTGAATTATCTTGATATTGAATTAAATTTTAATGAATTCAGCTTCAAACCTTACCATAAACCTGAAAGTTTGTTAAACTGTATCCATGCTAGCTCCAACCACCCACCAAGTATTTTAAAACAGCTGCCGACCTCTATTGAACAAAGATTATAATCAAACTCCTCCAGCAAAATAATTTTCGAAAACTCTTCTTCTGTATACAAAAAAGCCTTTATAAAGTCTGGACATAGCAGCAATATCCAATATCGTCATAATTTAAATTTACAAAAAACTAATCGTCATACTAATAAACGCAAACAAAACATCATATTGTTTAATCCCCCTTTTAGTAAGAATGTTGTCACCAAATTAGGAAACTTTTTCTTGAACTTAATCGACTTACATTTCCTAACACACCACAGGTTTTTCAACAGAAAAAGATTTTCACCACAAGATTTTCAACAGAAACACCGTCAAAATAAGCTACAGCTGCATGCCAAATAATAGTACTATTATTAAGTCTCACAATCAACACATTTTGCGCAACCAAAATACCGAAAACGTTAGAAAATGCAACTGTGTAGAGAGAGCTACGTGTCCTAGAAAATCAATGCCTAACTAAAAATATTGTTTACAAAGCTACCATAACACCAGCGACATAACATATAACTAATTATTTTGCAAAGTTATTTATTTATTTCCGAAAGCAGTAACAAATGGGGTCATAAGGAGCTACGTAGCCGAGTAACTAAACGTGTTTTTAAAAAACATGTAAAAACATGTTGCCAATATTTTTTTCAATTACTTATGGGATGATAACAAAAAAAGTTTTATTAAAATTATCTGCCCCTGTGTGCCCCATAAAAAGCTGCATGGTAATTTGCGAGCTTCACGTGCTATTTCAAATGTTCTTTTCAACATGGTAGTTTTAATTGCATTTGTATAATAACTCATTTAGTATGTGCAGATGCTAAATTTATTTATCACATATTATTTTATTACACTCTGAATGAAATGTACATAAATAAAAACTATAATTAAAGTTTATTCTGGCTAGCTTTATCACTCACAAATGCGTACGATACATGCATGTACGTAAAATGCCAGAGTATGTTCTATACCATATGTGAATGGTATAATAAGCAGCTGTATCAGAAATTTAGAAAGTTATGTAACGTCTTATCAATAACAAATTTATAAAGTAAAGCAGATTGTAAAAGTTGTGCGTAAACTGTTATTAGTTTTATGACAAAGAGGTTTTGAAAATTACATAATTGCTTGAGCTCCATCTTATTGTTAATGTGTGCAACACTCAATGATGTAATTGTTGTTGTAAGCTCTTGAAAGATAAATGATTAAATAATTTTTATTGTTTATTACGTAAATTTGACTTTAATGTTTATACTGCGTTATATTGATATCGCATTATAATGATACTTAGCGGTTTATTGAGAATAAGTTTGTATACACGGCATCATTATCGCTTGCTACTATTTGTTGGTTAGTTGTAAATGAAGAATTTTATAGCTTAAAAAGTTGCATCATATAAGTTGAAGGTTATTTATAAAATTTATTTTCAATAAATTATATTGTCTAATTTCTAACTTAAGTTTATTTTAATCAAGAAACTAATAATGGAGAGTAATACAAATCCAAAAGATGATGAATTGATTCTAAAAAGCACTCTTTTTGACTTTTTACGGGAATCAGTGAAATACGGAAAGTTAATTGCTTTATTTGATTAACGAAATAAGAAACTTTTATTTACCTTCCTTGTGTCTAAATGCTCCAGTTATGATATTGACAACAGCATAATTAAGAAGACTATTAATTTATTTTTACTTAATTTAAATACCAAGTGGAAAACAGCATCTTTTGATCGCTTTGTTCATTAAATCTCGGTTTGGCTGTCACAACCTGCCATTAAAATGCTTGCTTCAACTTCAGTTGCATCTTCTACTTTTAAACACGAACTTTATAATGAGCCTTCAACTTCCACAAATGTATCATCATCTTCCTCATTTACCTCTGAACGCGGACGTCTAAAGACTCCCGAGGATGAAGGAAGTTTATCTGTCCGGTTCTCGCTACTATTCCAGCTATTACAGGTTTAACACTATGTTATAAAATTGGGTTTGATGCTGCCACAGGCCAAAGTATTTTCAAACAACCACTATCTAACAATAATCCTAATACTAGAAATCTTCAAGCAGAGCAAAGTCTTTTTATAACTTGCATTGTACCATTAGAAATGTATGAACATGTGCAAAATGAAAAAAAAATCATATGGAGAAATCCAAGGTCCTCATCTACCCTGTACTGCCGCCCTGTTAGATTTTCTTTTGTTACAGAAACAGTGAACCGTTTGAGAGATGAATAAGTTTTTATAAACCAATGAAACCTTCAGCCAACAATAATAGAAAACGTTCAAATGAAGCATATTTTGGAAATTACGATGATAGATGGAAAAGTAGCTACAGCCTTATCCGATGTAACATCCTCAAGTCAGTGTTGTTCTCTCTGTGGAGCTACACCCAAGGAAATGAAATGTATTGATCAAATTGCATTTTAAAAAGTAAGCCCTAGTTGTTTAAAATATGGCTTCAGTACTTTGCATGCTTGGATACGATTTATGGAATTCATTCTCCATGTTTCATATAAAATGCCATTTCAAAAGTGGCAGGCACGTGCAGCTGAAGATAAAATTGCATTTCAAGAACAAAAAAAAATGATTCAGGATCGTCTAATGAACGAAATTGGCTTGGTTGTTGATTTTCCTAATCCTGGTGGTGCAGGAACTAGAAATTCTGGTCCTCAAGCAAGGCGGTTTTTTCAAAATGCTGTTACTATTTCTCAAATTCTTGATATTGATTTAAATCTATTAAAAAGGCTCCATGTTGTTCTTGCAACACTGTCATCTGGACTTCAAATTGATTCAGAAAAATTTAGGATCTATTGCATTGAAACTGCAATCTGTATAACTTATCCTTGGTATTATATGCCTCAAATCGTGCATCGCATTTTAATACATGGATATTTAGTAATTGAAAAAATGACCAATTTGTATGCTCTCCGAAGAGGCACTAGAAGCCCGACATAAAGACTTTAAAAATTTCGACAAAGTTTTACACGTAAGTGCTTCCGTTTGAAGACGAATGAAGACTTGATGCAAAAACTTCTCTGCACTTCTGATCCAATTATTAGTTCATTACGCGCAAGTTCAATATCGTACAAACGGAAAATTTTGCCGGATGGAGTAGTACAGCTCTTAAAACCGTGTGATTCTGAAGTTTTGGATATTTAATAATGAAATACGCAAGTGTGTGCAACTTATTTTTACTAACATTTTTTTAGAATGTTTTACAGGGTGTGCCAGTGAAAGTTAGAACATTTACTAAAATTTTTGTAAATATTTTAATAAAAATTATTTGAGACATGATAAAATTATAAAGCTATGAAGCTGAGATTATAGAGCTATGAAGCAGAGAATATTTGATAATGATGATAAATTACAAATGATTATAAATTACAGTTTTACGAGTTTTTATTTTCTCGTTTTAAAAATGTTCTAAGTTTTACTGGCATACGTGTATATAAGCTATTTTAATAGGAATTCATTTCTTATTACTAACATGGTGTTAAAAATTTGTTAGATCCCATTACACTTTATTGATTAGACAAATATGCATTTTTGGATATATCTTCTTACTACCTATTTTGGGCTAACTAACTTTAGTCGGGGTATGCCCTAATGCAATAGTAAGATACTTCAATCTGGTATAAAAAACACTACTTAATAATAGTAGCTGTAACCACACTATTAAAATATTGTTATTAATTTTCTTTTTATAAAATAAACCACGTACTTTTGTAGGTAGATTATATTCATGTAATTTTTAAACTTTTGTTAATTTTTGATAAAATATTCAAAGTTTGCATAACCGATTTGGTATAAATGCAACATTTGATATTGGTAGCTTTAATGCAACTTTACTTTTTGAATTTTATCATTAACCTTTCATTTTTACAGAAGAGCCTCATACTTCATCAAACCCTGTACAGGTGATTTTTAGATTTTTGATAATTTTTGATAAAATATTCGAAATTTGCATTGTCAATTTAGTGGATAGAATTTTTTAAAAAGTTTTTTAAAAAATCTTTTTTCTTTTTGTAGTTATTAATTTTGATCACTTTTTCATGTGTCTGGCCCACTGCGCCACGCTAAGAAATCTTATATTGGTATTAGCGAAAATTCCTTCATAATCAGGTTTGCAAACAAAGTAAAATCATTCAACTTGGTCAGATATTAAAATGACACTAAATTTTCTAAAGAGATCTGGAAACTTAAGCAAGCAGGCATTAAACCAATAATCAATTGGAGTATTGTTAAAAATGTCAACACAATAACCCATCCTCAAAAAGATGTAATCTTTGCATAAACCAGAAATATTTTATTTCAACATACAATAAAGAAGCTTTGTTAAATAAAAAAAAGTGAATTGGATTCAGCCTGTAGTCACATAAAAAAAGTTTTTTCTATCGAATTTCGACACCGGTTAAATAAATTCTGATGTTTGATCTCGTAAAAACTGATGTTTGATCTCGTTGCAACGCAATTTTGTATTTTTATAACGGTTTTTATTTTAATGATTTTATTGAATGGCTGAATGAGTGCCGAATGGCATGAAACTTGAAGTCCTATAAAAAAGTCGTATTTTTTTCATTTATATATTTAATATATATATATATATATATATATATATATATATATATATATATATATATATATATATATATATATATATATATATATATGTATATATGTATATAAAATAATATATATGAATACAGCTCTGTTTTAATATAAATCATTTTAACTTTACTTTAATTTATCGAGCACTCTCGCGAGGATATATGCAAGCACTAATACGTATACATATATATATATATATATATATATATATATATATATATATATATATATATATATATATATATATATATATATATATATATATATATATATATATATATATATATATATATATATATATATATGTATATATATATATATATATATATATATACGTTTATTTTTGGTCTAATTTTTTAATATGTTCTGCTTGAAGAACGTTGTTTATTATATATTAAATTAAAATATTTATTTTCTGATAAAAAATAAAACCTGTAAACAATTTGTGTCTGTATTTACAAGTTCAAGTTACAAGTGAAACGAACGATAGAAAAGAAGAAGCATTCTGTAGGCTTGCACTTTTTTAAATATATTTTTAAATGATCTGAATAATTTTGTTGTTTTTATTTAGTAATATGATGAAATTGTTTATGCAAAATATTACCTCTTTAACTTTTATGTTAAAGTTGTTATTTCCTTGTTTACTGTTGTCTGTCTTAAACAAAGCAAATAAAAAATGGATAAAATGACAACAGATTTTTCTTTAGAACTGTTTGCAAAACCTTTGGTTTGGATACAAAAGACTGAGTAAAAATGATACTGGAAAGGTACACTTTCTTATATCTAAACATCATTGCAGCTTTCTAGTCTTTATTTTTGTTTATGTGTAATTCACTTGTGTTGCTAATGGTATTGCCAGTTTTATAATTTTATGTTGTTAAGTAAAGCATCATTATGTTTCAGACTAAAACAGACCTTTGATTAATACTTTTATCCAGTTTAAATAAATAACAAATCTCAAGGTGTATAGCTGAATTATCTTTTCGATTTGATAGTCTATAGCCACTTACGGATTTTTAAATTGTTATGAGTCTACAACACTTAATTTCAGCAAAATTCAATTAAAAAGTCACGTCATAGACCTCATATTTGCACCTCTCAGATTTGCTTTTATAGCAAATCTGAGAGGTGCAAATGTCTAGCTTGATTTAAATACTAAATGATAAAATACATTGTTGTAAAGTCAATTTGACGGTCGTAAACTTCTTTAGCACATTCATTTTTATATATTATTAGACATTTTACTACTGTCCCAATCTAACCTAGTGGGTTCAAAAAGAAAGAATCACGCTGAAAACATGAGGGAATTAAAAGTATCAGCCCTTTTTGAATTAGTAGTCGGTAAGACTAATGTGTTTCACTCAGCTAATCAAGTTTCATTTGGTTTTTTGTATTACATTCAAGCAATAGACTGTTTGTTATGTTCACTCGTTTTTTAGAAGTCGTCCCCAGCTTGTATGAAAAAATTTTCTCGACATCGAAAAGAGTTTTTTGTCATACTTTATATTAAGAGCTATTATCACTTTTATTTGATAAAAACAACTTTTCATATATGAAAAGTAGGAATACTATAGTGTATAGGGTACTATAGTATAATAATAAGTATGACAAAAAAATCGTTCCGACCCCGAGAAAAAAAAATTTTTAGAAGTACATTATTGATTAACAAAGACGTCTTAAAGATGCATTTTTTAAATCTTTTCATGACAAGATTAAGATAAAAAAAGGCGTCTTTGCGATACCGAAAAAAGATGTCTTTTAGATTTGCATAATCGATTAAAAAAAACATCTCATAAACATCGTAAATAAGACTTTTAAAGACATCTTTTCAATCAAGTCTGATTTCAGGTCTTGTAAATGTTAACGTTTACTAAAGCATTTTTATAAATTATATAAATGTTCTATTTGATTTTTTTTATTTTATTTATAATTTATATAAAAATTTATATAAATTTTGAACTAACCTGAAATGCTATTAAATATAAACAGGTTTCTTAAATAACCATCTGTAGGGCGCCATGGATCTCCAGCATATACTGAAACATTTATAAATTTTTGAGAACTATTGTTATTTTCAGTATAAACAGAAACGTCATTTAAAAAGATTGAGTACTGATAAACTGTATTCAGTAACATTTGTTGTATACTGATTTTTTTCCACTGATTAAGCTCAAATTTATATAGCGGATCATCTAATACTGGATATTTATTAAAATTGTTATTAATTGAAGCTCCAACATTTATTTTTCCATATTTATCCAAAAAAATGGCCGGAATGCGATCTCCATTATCGCAGCAATCATTATAGGTAGAAGTAAAACGAACAACACTATAAAAAGTAGTCTGGGTAGGGTAAGAAGTTGGATAATATTCTAGAGAAATAAAATATTCTTTTTCGAGTGTAGATATTTTGTCTAATAATTTTCCAGTCAACTTATACTCTTTGTTCCCAATAAAGCAACCTAAAAGATAAGAGAATAAAAAAGGTATAACAATGCTAGAAAGATAAAACAAAATTTAAAACTATGAATGCTTCTATGTCTAAATGGGTTTCACATTGTTTGGCTGTTTATAAAACAAAAAAACACATGTAAATAACAGAAAGAAGAAAATAAATTTCTTAGAAATCTTTTTAAACATTAAAATCTTGTCAAAACTTATCTTCGTGGTTTTAAAAACTGTTTTTTTTTATAAATAAATCATCATTAATTGCCATTGGTGTAACTATAGGCAACAAATAAAGCTGAATAAAGTCCCTGATTAGTAATGTCAAGTCACATTTATAGTATTAACCTTTTTGTACCTTTTGTTTGTATCACATCACACATCATTTTTGGGCATTTATACTTATTCTTATGATTAGACATATCTTGTAAAAAACAATTGTAAAGCTTGTTTACGAGTTACTTTTCGCTAATTTTAAAACATTTTAACACCAATTTAAAACATGTTTTTGTTACCTGTTAGTTCTATCATTGCCCACATTAAATTTGAAATTTTAATGTGGGTTATGTATTGCTTACCACATTCCTTTATGAGATGGCTTTGGGGCGTACCATATGTTTAAAATCAAAAAACTGTAAGCGAAGTAGAAAGGGCGTCGAAACATAGGCGTAGAGTTTTACTTTTTCCGGATGTAAATCAAACTAAAGCCTAGGAAGACAAGAAAAAGATTGAATGTAATTAGTGTGACCGGCATACACAATTAAATTTGAACCAACTTAATCGGTAACTAACTAAATGTTTTGACACCGTATTTGTGACTGTAAAGCGGACACCGTCATTTTGAATGTGAAGTGCACACCGACATTGTCAACGACGCTCTAAATTGATTTAAAATCTCAAAGTTAGATAATTTTAAATTTAGCATTATCCACATTTATATCGCGTGATGGGATGTAGATATGGGATGCGATTGGGACAAAATGGACGCAACGGTTCCCCACTTTGTACCACTTCTGAAGTTCGAATTTTGTTGAAATATGCCCTGCATTTTGGGAACTTATCGACAAATGAATGATAGGTTTAGACAGACTAAAGAAGAATCAATATATTCTTTTTCTCCGGTTCTTTTTAATCAATGTAGGAATTACGAGTGCAACAGTTTACGTTAATTGCAAGTTCTTTTTTTATTCGTTATTTAGTTCGGGATTTTATTGGTGCTTTCAGACATGTTATAACAATGTTATGACATGTTAGACAACGATTTGAAACATTTAGCACCATTTAGGATCAACGGGCTAGATCGACAGTCGCAAAATGTTCATCAAATAGTTTAAAAAATGTTATCGGTTTGATAAAAATTTATAAATGGTTCCTAAACCTTTAATTCATCGCTAGCATGCCGAATACAAACTGAAATTTGATCTTTGGCAGACCTGTTAGCTGTTTCATTGACAATCAAACTTTAAAGTTGTAAAGTCTTTGCATTTTTGCATAGCCTTTCGAAGCTCTGAGTGAAGCCTTACAAAGCGTTGCATGAGTGAAGTCTTACAAAGCGTTGCATGAGTGAAGCCTTACAAAGCGTTGCATGAATGAAGCCTTACAAAGCGTTCCATGAGTGAAGCCTTACAAAACATTGCATCAGCGAAGCCTTACAAAGCGTTGTATGAATGAAGTCTTACAAAGCATTGCATGAATAAAGCCATGCAAAGCGTTGCATGAGTAAAGTCTTACAAAGCGTTACAAGAGTAAATTATTACAAAGCGTTGCATGAGTGAAGTCTTACAAAGCGTTGCATGAGTAAAACCTTGCAAAGTGTTGCATGAGTAAAGTCTTACAAAACATTACAAAAGAAATCTTTTAGAGCTCTAAGAAGTCCTTTCAGACTTATCACAGAGCACCTCGGAAGAGCATTTAATAAGAAGTTCATGCCTCCTTCCTAAGCGATGTAGCAAAACATGTTTCGGATGTTTCGAACTTCGGATTTCCAGACCCCGGTAAGCGTGCGATAACTGTGCTGCGAATGCATTTCATTCGCTATTTCAGATGATAATTAGTTTTGTTTGTTGGGCGATTAAAACAAATTTTGATTCCTGAGTATCATTTGCTTTTTATTTTAGTTCCCTGCGAAAGCTCAATATGTTGATACAAATCGAACACTTTATTTACTGCCATATAAAATCCATCGACATTTTTCTTTCCAGCTTTGGTGATGTATTGTTGTCTTGAACTAACGGCAAAGCAACACAAGCAATCCAATTGGAAAATATTAAATTTGATTATATTATGTATACAATGTTATTTATGTTTATTATACTTGAATATTTAGTACATTTTTTCAGGTGGTGCTGACCCCAGTAGCAAATACCCAAATGGGGCTCGAGCCCCTAAGCCCAAGAGCGTTTTACGCTTATGTGTCAAAAACTGGAAGTCATTTAATATATTTTCCAATATTCAACAAAAAAAAATATTTTTTTATATTTATTATTATTTTATCGTATAAAAAGGGTTCCGTGCCACATATTTTATGTAACTTGGTGTTTTATGATTGTTTTAGTGATTTATGTTTGAAACTAATACTTTTATATGTTATTTAATTTTATTCTAATCTTCGACAATATCGCATTCTAGTCATCAACTGTAAAATTGTTTTTAATTTGTTAGGTTTCTTAGGGAGTTTAAAAATTTTTTGTTATTGTTGTTTACATGGTAACATGTTTCCGATTTCAAAGTATAAAGACGTGTTACGGGAAATTTAAACTTTAGCCAAAGTTATTTTCATTATATTTTGTTACTAACTCGTTCTTTTTTTTTGTATAAATTAATTGTAATTTATTCAGTATTTTTACTTTTTTTTTTTTTTTTTTTTTTTTTTTATAATTTAGCCGTACAAATATTTACAAGTTCCGTAATTTAAAATATTTAAAAATGGCAAGGACGAGAAGAAGACGGGGTTGTCTTATCACCAGGTCCCTTGTTTGTCTAGACATTTATATAAATACATGGTAACTAAAATGAAAATTAAAAAATTAAGAAAAAAGCAAGATATTACAAAGAAGTTTATATAAAATGCAAAATAGTTTAATAGTTCAAAGTTTTGAAAGATATTTTTCGATTTTATTTTTTGAAAGAAAAATTTAAAAGTTCATTCAGAAAAACAAAAATATCAAAAAACTAAAAAACTTGAAAAAAGTAAACGTAAAATTTAATTTACAATCTGTTCTTATAAAGTGTAATATATTAATTCCTCAAAAACAAATTACAAAATATTAATATAAAAAATTAAAACTCAAAAAAGATTACTTTTTTTATTTTTCCTCTCTCTCTCTTATTTAAGAAAACTAATAAATTTATTTAAACTAATGAAATCTAAAAATGCTAAAAAATCTTTATAAGTACTTTTTTTATAATATAACAGACTGTAATACCTATATAAAATTAAAGAATTTAGACCTTCCAGACAAATAAAGTATGCATTAGTAGATAGTTTTAAAATATAATATTTTTATAGATAGATTTAAAAATAATTATCTGTTTGTTCATTATTTAAAAGTAATAGTTTTAGTTTTTGTTTAAACTGATCAAGAGTTTTAAGTGTTTTAATATCATTACTGATTATCTTATTCCATGCATTAGGTCCTCTAACAGTTATTGAAAACTTGGTGGAGTCGTATATAGTTTTGGGTTGAACAAAGTTGTTGTTAGAATATTTAGTTACGTATTTGTGTTGAATTTTATTAAATAATGGTTTGAAGATATTTGGTATTGAATTGTTATTAATTTTATACATAAAAATCAGAAGATGATATATATTTATTTGGTACACATTTAGTATTTTTAGATTGTTAAACAATGGTCTTGAATGTGAGAGGCGGTGTGCATTTGATAATAATCTAATTGCATGTTTTTGTTTGCTAAATAGCTTTTTTATCTTTGTTTTATTGGTGCTACACCAAGCAATGTTTGCATAATTAAGATAAGAATGTATAAATGAGTAATATATGTATTTCAAGCAGGATTGATCTAAGAATGGTTTCGCTTTATAGAGTAATCCAATATTTTTAGAAATTTTATTTTCAATCATGTTTATGTGGTCTTTCCAATTTATGTTTTCATCTAGAATTACACCTAAAAATTTCATCGAACATTCTCTTTTTACGATGTAATCTCCAATAATAAGTTTTGGAAGTTCAAGAGGAATTTTTTCTTTTTTATGGAGGCGATGAAAAATAGTATATTTAGTTTTAGTTAAATTAATTGAAAGTTTGTTCATATTTAACCATTCGGTTAGTTTTAGGAGTTCAATGTTGACCGTTTTAAATAATGCTGTTATATCACTATGAGAATAAAATAAATTTGTGTCATCAGCAAATAAGATAGAATCTAGAATATTAGAGGCTTTGCTTAAATCATTAATATAAATTAAAAATAAGAGTGGTCCTAATATAGATCCTTGAGGAACGCCGCAAGTAATTGTCATATTGTTAGTTTTTTTATTGCCGAATGAAATATACTGTTTTCTACAGGGGCGGACTGGCCAAATTATTATGATGTGGAAAAATATTTTTAACGGCCCTGTAGGCCAACGAAAAATGAGGAAAAGCAGCAAAGAATATTTGAAGAATATAAAATTCAATAAAATTTATTGAATTTTACATTTTTATGAGATTATGAAAACGGCCCATGTGGAATAGTCCACATCTTCCACATGGCCAGTCCGCCCCTGGTTTTCTATTAGATAAGTAGCTTTTAAACCAAGCTATGTTAATATTTTTGATACCGTAGTTCCCTAATTTTTTAATTAAAATACTATGATCAACTGTGTCGAACGCCTTACTTAGATCTATGAAAACACCTAAAGTGAACTTGTTTTTATCAAAAGCTTGAAAAATAATCTGAACAAGATGAAGAATTGCATGATCAGTAGAGTGTCCTGTTTTGAAGCCAAATTGTTTGTTATATAGAATATTATTTTTTTCTAAATATGAATATAATTTGTTATACATAATGCGTTCTAGTATTTTTGAGAAGCAAGGAAGAATGGAAATAGGTCTATAATTAGAAATATTAGTATTATCTCCAGATTTAAAAACTGGTATTACCCTTGCAATTTTAAGTTTTTTTGGAAAGATTCCTTGTTTAAACGAAAGATTAAATATATGCAAAAGGATTTTTTTAATATAGAAGATACATTTAATTATGACATTACTGCTAATGTTATCAACTCCTTGTGATTTGTTTAATTTTAATGAAAGAACAGCATCTAATAACTCTTTTTCGGTTAACTCCGCATTTTCCATTATTGATTTGCTAGGAGTCAAGTATTTCTCCTTGTTAAAATCACTGTGTTTTAGTTTGGATGGAAGGTTTACTTAACTTAAACCTTTTTCGGTTTATATATTTATATAATTTAAATTGTCTGTTTATTTATATTATTTACTACCTTATTTATTTTCTCATTTTTTATCTATTTTTGTTTGACCATTAGTGTTTATTTTCTAGTTTTAATTTGATGATTGATTCTCTGTTCTGTTTTCTCATGTCTGCTTTGTGTGGTTTATAGTAATATTCTTAAGTTTTTATTATATTTTATTTTTATCTTTTCTTATTACTAAAGTTTTTCTTTATTTTATTACTATTTGTCTTTTTTTAATCTAAATTTCGTTCCCGCTTCTATCATATTTTATTAATTTTTGTAACTTTCGTGTCATTATTGTTTTATTTTACTCTCTATTTTTTATTTTTGGACAATAAGCTATATTTTTGATTACATTTTAACTTATAAACTAGAATAAATTTTATAAAATTAAATACTTATATAATTATTAAAAGTTTATAAAAAATTGTACAGTGTACAGCATCATAAACTCACATATTAGGCAAAAAAAAATTTTTGGGGCAAGGGCTCATCTTGCGTGTATCCGAGACCACTAGATATTTATGAAAAATTTCAAAATAAGTTTAAATCTACTGCAATGGTATTAGCAAAAAGCTTATGAAGCAATTTTTACATAAAAATTTTTTATCAAAAATTTATTTTTAATTTTTATAGATTTGAGGAAGAAATCCAAGAAAAAGTAATTATTTGAATTATCTTTCCTCGTGACCGCTAGGAATTTCCAAAATATTTAAAATAGATTTAAAATGAGGGTAATTGGGCCAGTAAAAAAGATATGAAGTAATTTTTTAACAAAATACTATAGCTTTTATTTTAAGGCCAAAAAACTGTAAAACATCATTAGTATTATTGTTATTTTTTTTTTTTTAAAAGTCTATAGTTAATGAAATTAAATGTTTGACTGGACATGAATAATGTTTGACTCGACATGAAACGGACATTTATTGGACATTTTTTAGACTGGACATTGGAATGTTGTTGGGCAATGGACTGTTTTTGCCAAAATTAAATTACAAAACTTTCATTACACCTTTTTTTAATAATTAAAAATATATATATATATATATTAGTTTTTATAAGTTATTGGAAATAAGTTCAAAAAAGAAAGTTAACAAACTTTAATTCAATTACTAAGAATTACCTCAAAAAATTTAAATAAAATTATAAATAAAGTACTAACTTCGATTTCAATTAACTAGATTAATTTTAAATTTAAACTTGTTTTCCTATGAGATTTTATTTCATCTCCACATTTAAAATATTTTTTATAATATTTATAACTTATATCTGCTTTATAGTCAATTATGATTCAAAAAAGTGACCATAAAGTTTATCGTTGACATCACTTTTTTCCTAATTTTATTTTGACTCAAGCTGTCTATGTTCCATTAACACTACATTATTACTTTGATTTTTTTTTAATAATTTTTCAGTTGAGCCCAATAAATTTCTATTCGGTTGAGCTCACAATGAAACTTAGAAACATGGATTATTTTTAAGTTGATCTTTATTTTGTCCTCTTGAACTAACTTATCTAACTTTGATATTTTTTTAAAAGCTAAACGAGAAGATGCTTTTATTCTTAAGTCAGCACAAAGAATGTCTGAGATTTTCATGTGTAAGTCAGAAAGTTCTAATTCTTTGTATAACAAAAAAATTTTTTTAGAAACTTCATTGTAATCCAAACTTTTAATTATCTTTTTAATGCCTTCATCAAGCCATTTAAGTTGCTTTACTGGACAGGTTGTACCAGGTGATTTTCCAAACATACTCACATCTAATAACGCTTTTGTATGTGTGGTTGCATAGTCGACGAAAATATCAATTTTAAAATTTACTGACTTCATTATTACGCTATATCTCAGTAAAGTTAGAAGCCGAGTGAATTGAGTAAGAATTGCTTCATTGCTAAAATTGCAGTCTTTTCCGGGCGTTAATAAAACTGAGTTGAAAAAAAATCAACTCAGTTTTATTTACTAGTTGCGGTTCCTCACTTACAGCTTTTTTCCATTCACATTCATTTAAAGAAAAGGTTGTCAATTTTGAATGGCACACTATAAAATCTCTTAAGATTCTACTAATTCCTTTATTAAACATTGGACAAAAGACAGCATGGAGCCATATAAATGATTAAGTATCACCCGAGCGTACCGTACCCGAGCGTTCCGTACCTTTCATCATGAGCCATAACTATTCGCACAGTTTGAACTTAAGGAACGTTCCAAGTGTATTCAGAAGTTGTTGTTTACAAAAAGATTCAATATTTTTTTATGTTCTTGGCTAAACAATTAAAAACGTTTTTCTATAAACTATAACGTCTTCTCTTTCATGCCCATTAAAAAATAAACGAGCTTTGTTATTACACCAAAAAATATCCCGAACTAAATAGTAAGTTTTAAATTGCTTTATAGCTTCCAATCTATTGTGATATTTTTCTTTTTTCGGTTCAATTTTCAGAGAATGATTGAATTTGGATCTTTCTAAAAATGCATCAAATTCTTTTTGAATAATATCAATGCTAAATGAAATATTTTTCTGAGAAACTTTATCAATGATGAAAGCGTAAATATTTTCTTTTATATTTAAATTATCTTCAAACATTGTGTAGCGATGGTGTTTACCTCGATTGTCAGAAAATAGAATTTTTTTTTTATACACTGTTCAATGGAAAACAGTGTTTCAGTGCAGTCGGATATAATGTTCAATGGAAAACAGAGTTTCAGTGCAGTCGGAAAACAGTATTTCAGTGCAGTCGGAAAACAGTGTTTCAGTGCAGTCGGAAAACAGTGTTTCAGTGCAGTCGGAAAACAGTGTTTCAGTGCAGTCGGAAAAGTTAATGTTCCTAAACTCATGATTCTACTTATTTGGATTCGTTGGATTTTTGCAAGTGTAAGCGCCATTAAAATTGCAAGAATAAATAATCATTCCATTTTAAATCTCTAATTTTTTTCTCACATTTGTATTCATATCGAGATAAAATTCGCTCAAATCATTAATATTGTGTTTGTTTTTCTCCAAATCAAAAACTTTTTTATTACTTTTTTTAGTCATTTTTTTGAATATCGATCTTATTTCTGAACTCTAATATGAACAAGGTGTTTTTTTTTTCATTTCATTAAGTTGTTGATTACGCTTATTTAGATGAGCCATTTAAAATAAAATTTAAAGACAAATAGTTTTTGTTAAATGCTGACTACACTTTAAATAGCAATCACAAAAATATATTCACATAACTCGAAATTTGCATTTATATTAAATAATCAACAAAAAGCGTATATTTATAATCTTATTATTTTCAGCAATTTGCATTTTGCATTATAACAAGTGCTATTTAAATGTGTCGTCAACCTGGTCTGTAAGTGTAGTTTTAGGTTTATTCGGAAAATGTAACAAATTTGTTGAAAGTCGTTAGTTTTAAGTATATATTTTTTCAGACCTAAAGTTTTAATATATCTATTAAAAAAATTACAATTAAATAGAGAATTAATTCTGAATAAAACCTAACTTTGTGAAATTCCTAATTAATTAAGTCCAATAATACTCAAATAATTTACCGATTAATTTTAAGATTAAAAGCGAATTTTAAAATAACATCGATGTTTAACAGTTTTTTGGCCTTAAAATAAAAAAATTAATATTTTGTTTAAAATTGCTTTATATCTTATTTGCTGGCCCAATTACCCTCATTTTAAACCTATTTTAGATAATTTTGGAATTTTCTAGCGGTCCCTGATAGCCACGAGGAAAAGTATATCAAATAATTACTTTTTCATCAATTTCTTTCAAAAATGTATGAAATTTAAAAATAAATTTTTGATAAAGTAATTTTTATAAAAAATAAAACAAAAATAAAATTTTAAAAATTTAATCGCTTTTTTTTTTTATTACAAATTCAATTTTACAGGTTTTAGGCCATTAGCCAAATTCATATAACGTGGTTTGTAGGGAAAAAAATAAAAATGGTAGCAAATAAGTAACAACAAACTTTCGTAAAGTCTATTTGTTTCAATATAAATGGTTTTTTTTATATCAAATGTCAATCTATTTTATTATTAAGTTAAAACTTGTATCATTTTAGAAAAGATTGATTTAAATTTTTTGAAAAATCTATTTTTGAAGTAAGTGTTTAAATTAAAATGTTTATATTTAATGTGTAATTTTTTTTATCAACATTTTTTGTCATACAACTTTTGAAAGTCATACAACTGCTATTTAATCTTTGTCTCTGATAAGAGATAACAGTTCGGTAGGTAAATCAATCAATCTTTTTGGAGTTATTTTTGCAGTCAGGATATGGAATGAATTAAGTTTATGCCACAAAACAGTTGAATAACTGAGAGAGCATTTTAATATAAATATTTAATTAAGTATTTATAAATATATTTCTGGTAAACTAATTCAGAATATTTAAAGTTTTTATCTATTTGAAGTGTAGATTTTTTAATGTTTAATTAAATATTGTTTAAGATTGGCTGAACTGCAAATATTATATTCTTCTTTATGTAAGGCTCTTTTTTTTTGAAGAATATTATCTACTTTTACAGGATCGACTTTGTTTAAAAGATTTCCATTTCAATTTTGATTTGCTACCTCGAATTTTTGTTTTTCAACTTTCCATCACACCATAATAAAATCTAGGATATAGCTGAAACTAATAATTCAAATTTCTAAAAAAAAGAACAGCAGAACAAGATTTTAAGCTTTTGTTTACTGTAAAACTTTTGAAAAAAGCTACCATTTTAATTTTTTTTCCTACAAATAGACCCAGGCCTCTGGCGTGAATTTGGCTAATAAAATCAGAAATAAAATTTTTTATGTAAAACTCGCTTCATAACTTTTTTGCTAGTACCATTGCAGTCATTTAAAACTTATTTTGAAATATTTCAGAAATATCTAGCGGTCCCGGATACACACAAGGTGAGCCACAGCCCCAAAATTACTTTTCCTTGTAATTATTCAAAAAATGCATGGTTTTTTTAATACTTTTTTCTTTTAACACAACTCCTACAGAATAAGAGATACCATGGCAACAACATTTACAAGTTAAACATTCAACAAAAACTACAAAAACCTCGTCGCTGAAATGCTCAAGGTGGCTTTAATCTCTTCGCTCACACCAATAAGTAACAGTTGAACAAAGAAACCGAGGCGAAACTTACTGCCTAAATTGATATTCTCAACAAGAAACTGGAAGACAAGATATCCCTTACCTACGCCTCGAATTTCAAAAGAAAAGCACCGGAAACATTCAAACGCAGAAACGAAATAATAAACATTGTCGCTGTCAAAAGCAAAGACAGACAGTATCGATCAGCGATTATCAGTGTGATTGGTCAATCCAAAAACGAGAACAAAGACAACAAGACTAGTGTCACGGAGTTTATCAAGACTTCCGGTCTTGATAACTTTACAATCAAACAAGCTCGACGCCTAAATACAAGTAAAAAACAAACTTGTTCATAACTCTAATATTATTCAAGTCTCTCTTGCAAACGATAGGCAAAAAACCGCTGTTTCAAATAACTGCAATCACCATCAACTACAAAAATTTAACGGAGTTTTCGCACGAGAACACAAGACTATAGCTCAGTAAGAAGCGTTCAAAGAAACTCGAGCTAGAATTAAAAAGAAAAACGAATAACTGAAAAATGCTTGGATTCTCGACAAACCGTTTCGGAATGTCATCCACAAAAGAACAGGTCAAATATACTGAATTGATGTCACAAAGTCAAACGAGCGAAAGACATTTGTGTTCGCCTCATCAACGAAAGTTCTCAACAAATATCGACAAAGCAATACACCAGCTTTAACAAGCACCGCTCAAGAGAACTAGTCCTCCTAAAAAAACACCCAAAAAACACCCAGCATTCCAGTAATAAATAAAAACAATCTGCCTCCTGTAAATCTCCGCTTTTGGGCCAACAATCCATGCCCGAAGCCATAACCATTTTACACAACTTAGACGTTAAAAATACTCCTCATATTTTATTCTTCTCCAAAACATGGTCACTCGTACAACCGTACGAGTGACACGGTTATATCAAGCTATCAAATTCATCGAAGAGATAGAGACGGAAGAAGAGGTGGCATACCTCATACAAGAAGAAATAACTGCATTAGAAACCAGCTTTTCACAACTTAACTAAGAATCGACTAAAAAAATATGGCGCGTTATCAAGCTTGGCAACAGCTCAATTCTTCTCGGATGTATATATCGACACCACGACCTAAATGACAAAACTCTCACAACCCGTATAGCATCTATCGAAGCTTTTGAAGCTGCCGCCCAAAGGTTAGAGTGTGACCACATTTAATGAGTATATTGAGATTGACGGCGGCGATGCCATAACCATTTTACACAACTTAGACGTTAAAAATACTCCTCATATTTTATTCTTCTCCAAAACATGGTCACTCGTACAACCGTACGAGTGACACGGTTATATCAAGCTATCAAATTCATCGAAGAGATAGAGACGGAAGAAGAGGTGGCATACCTCATACAAGAAGAAATAACTGCATTAGAAACCAGCTTTTCACAACTTAACTAAGAATCGACTAAAAAAATATGGCGCGTTATCAAGCTTGGCAACAACTCAATTCTTCTCGGATGTATATATCGACACCACGACCTAAATGACAAAACTCTCACAACCCGTATAGCATCTATCGAAGCTTTTGAAGCTGCCGCCCAAAGGTTAGAGTGTGACCACATTTAATGAGTATATTGAGATTGACGGCGGCGTAGCGATAACAGCGCACGTGCTAAATAAACAACCAGGCAATTTGAGATTTTAAGATTGCTTAAATGAATACCTTCAAAGCATTTAGTTTACAACAAATTTTCAGAGCCAAACAGTATTCTCAACCTAGTAATCACAGAAAAGCTAGATATCTTGATAAAAATAAAAGATGAAGACTCCAATGGGATAATCTAACGCTTTAATCAGGGATCAATTTGTTCTGAACGTCACAATAAACTTAACACCTATCGTGTAATGAAAGCACTGTATTAATATACTAATATATATATATATATATATATATATATATATATATATATATATATATATATATATATATATATATATATATATATATATATATATATATATATATATATATATATATATATACATATATATATATATATATATATATATATATATATATATATATATATATATATATATATATATATATATATATATATGTTTTAAACAATTTTAAAAATATATTCTACAAAATAGAGTGGTCAATGTTCTTAAAAGAACAGAGCAATTATAGTTTAGTAGAAAATCACTTGACAAATTTTTTTTTTCTATTTTACACTGTGCTTCATCAATAAAGACACATCAGAAATGCACAAATGCATTTCTTATGAGTCTTTATTGATGAAACACAGTGTAAAATAAAAAAAATTTTTGTTAAATGATTTTCTACTAATTTATATATATATATATATATATATATATATATATATATATATATATATATATATATATATATATATATATATATATATATATATATATATATATATATATATATATATATATATATATATATATATATATATATATATATATATATATATATATATATATATATATATATATATATATATATATATATATATATATATATATATATATATATATATATATATATATATATATATATATATATATATATATATGTATATATATATATATATATATATATATATATATATATATATATATATATATATATATATATATATATATATATATATTAAAAGTTGTGATAAGACCTTCTATTAAAAGTTTAGCTCGTGAGCAAAATTTAAAGATATAGAAAATAAAAGTCTTTGCAAAAGTTTCTTTGCGTATAAAGTTACGCCAGTTTTCTTTCAAATTTATGCTATTCAAGTTTTGATTGCGTAAATTTGATTTTTAATCGTTGGGTTTTTAAAATAAAAAAGCTTCATCTGAAGTCTCTTTCCAAACAAAACGTTTTAAGTAATCAAAAAGACAGATTGCTTCAAAATATCTTAATTTCCTTTTTTTCATTTATTTTTATTCGTTATTCAAGCTATCAAGAAGACTATTCAAGAATTAAATTTTTTTTTTTTTCACTTTTCTTTAATAAAGTCAAGAATAAATCTTATTCTAAAGTTTCAGTCAGTAGAAGTTCAGTTAAATTCTAAAGGTTTAACAAATCTAAAAAAAAACAAGCTAAAGGAATACCGCTACCTAAAAGGCTTTATAAAAAACAAACTGGGAGATAAAATTTTGAAATTTTCTGCTTTACTCTAAAATGCAGTGAATAGCTAGTTAAAACAAAATCTAGAAGCAGTTAATAAGTATACCTCAAAGAGGTTGAATGGTTGTATCGTTCTTGCTGGAGTATATTGGTAAAAGTTAGCCTCAGGGCTTCAAAAAAGAGAAAAGTATTATGTGTTTGGTTGATGATGGAATATAATTAGTATTAACTTTCTAATTAAGTTGTTGTAGTTGGAAAGCTTCGGAATTTCAACATTAGATGTATACTTGCTTATTTAAACCATATAAAAAGTGAAGGTTCGCGTACTTTATAAATATTTTGAAAAATTATTGTCTAATTGTTTGTCCAAAAAGTTGAAACTATGGAATATAGTTGAAACTAGCTACAAAAACAAATGGATAACAATGGAAGAGCGCCAACCTTTAAATCAGGTGTGCAAGATGAGTTCTATTTTAGTTTGATTAAAGTTACAAGGCGGCCCATTTAGCTGTGAACAAGACATTATTGAAGTAGATAAAGATATGTTAAAATGAAAAATAAGTTCGAAAAATGAGGTTCTTTATTTTAGAGATACAATGTAGGTCATTCTCGCGGAGGTCTATTCTGATTAAATACACGATTGTTGATATAAAGATACAAACCTCCATCTTATGTCTATCAAAGAAAACGCTAATAACCTAGATGTTCAACTTGGAAAGTCCCCAAGAATACAAGACAACAACAAAAAGTTAAAATCACAATATAATATTTTCAAAATAACATACTCCAAAAGGTAACGCAAGACAAAAAAATTAATTTTAAATCGAATTTGTTGTAATTAGAATAATTTGGATTATGAAATTATTAATGTAAAAACAATAAACTCATTCAAAATCACTATTGATAAATATAAATCGTTTTAAAGTAATCTCTCCTGTGATTAGATTAATTAGTAATAAAATTTTAAATAATTAAATAATAAACAAAAATTAACACAAAAAATAATATTTTCAATTCCATAAATGGCTCAAACTTTATCAAAAAACATAAAAAAAATATTATTTTAGCCAAATTAAACTTTATAATAGTTAAATTTTAAATATTTACTTGTTCAAGTGCCACTAAAACGAACGATAGAAAAAAAGAAACATTCAGTAGGCTTGGAATATTTTTTTTAATATATTTTTAAATGATCTGAATAATTTTGTTGTTTTTATTTAGTTGAACGATGAATTTGTTTATACAAAAGGTTGGCTCTTTAACTTTTATGTTAAAGTTGTTATTTCTTTGTTAAACATTTTTTTCTTGCTTTGTTTATAACAGATTTATCTTTAGAACTGTTTGCAAAACTTTTGGTTTGGATACAAAAGACCAAATGAAATTAAAACTGGAAAGTTACACTTTCTTATATCTAAACATCATTGCAGCTTTCTAGTCTTCATTTTTGTTTATGTGTATTTCATTTGTGTTGCTAATGATATCGCAATTTTTTTATGATTTTATGTTATTAAGTAAAGCATCATTATGTTTCAAGCTAAAATAGATAATAATAAATATTAACACTTTTATCGAGTTTAAATAAATAACAACTCTCAAGGTGTATTAGCTGAATTATCTTTTCGTTTTGATAGTCTTTAGTAAATAACGGATTTTTAAAGTGTTATGAGTCTACAACACTTAGTTTCAGCGAAATTCAATTAAAAAGTCACGTCATAGAAGAGAGAAAAATATCAATATCTGCTTTCAATAACTTGGCTTTCGTAGCAAATTTGAGAGGTCCAAATGTTTAGCTTGGTTTAAGTATTACATAATAAAATACATCGTAGTACAGTCATTTTGATGGTCGTAAATTTCTTTGGCTCACTCATTTTTATATATTTTTAGACTGTTTACTCCTGTCCAAAAAGAAAAGGACCGCGCTGGAAACTTGAGGATTAACCCTTTTTGAATTAATAGTCGGTAAGTTGGTAATGTGTTTCACTCCGCTAATCAAGTTTTATTTGCTTTTTTGTATTTCATTCAAGCAATAGACTGTTTATTATGTTCACTCGTTTTTTAGAAGTCGTAACCAGCTCGTATGAAAAGTTTTCTCGACGTGTAATAGTTAATTTTATTCAACAATGCCAAGAAACAGAGTTCGCTCGAGAAACAGAAAAGAAAGAGAAAAATAAAAAAATATTCTGTTGAACAATACTGTTGTTTTATTTATAAATTATTCTTCTATGTTTAAACATATGAAAGATGTAGAAAATGCTTCTTTTTTTATATTGACATCTAAACGAGGTATTTTTTCTCGACATCGGAATGAGATTTTTGTCATACTTTGTATGAAGAGCTATTATCATTTTCATTTGATAAAAACAGCCTTTCATATATGAAAAGTAGGAATAATATAGTGTATAGGATACTATAGTATACTAAAAAGTATGACAAACTCGTTCCAGCCCCGAGAAAAAAATACTTTTTTAGAAGTCCATATTTGATAAACAGAGACGTCCTAAAGACGCATTTTTTATTTTTTTTCATGATAAGATAAAGACAAAAAAGACATCTTTCTCATGTCGAAAAGAGATGTCTTTTAGATTTGCATATTCGACTGAAAAAAGACGTCTTAATGACGCATTTTTTATGTTTTTTTATGACAAGATTAAGATAAAAAAGACGTCTTTTCGATGTCGAAAAAAGATGTCTTTTATATTTGCATAATTGATTAAAAAAAGACGTCTTAAAGACATCGTAAATAAGACTTTTAAAGACGTCTTTTCGACGTTTTATTTCCCACTGGGTGGGTTATTGTCATTACATGCATGGATTTGATATTTTGAGTGTATTCTAGATTTAAGTTATAGACTTGATATTAAAGAGTGGTAAATACGTGGACATCAAAATGTAAAGTTAGGAGCTTTAAAAAAACCTTTGTTCGGTGTGAGCTTGCAAAAAATTGGTTTTATTGTTGACATGCCTTTTTAAGGCGGATCTGGGACATCAAATAATGGCAATACTGCTCGTCATGCTTTTCGTCAGCAAGCAGAGTTTTCGCGAATAACAGGAGTCAATGAAGATTTAACCTACAGGCTATACATTATTCTATCTGTCATTATTTTGAGTAAAAAAATCAAAAATGTAAAATATAAAACATATTGTTTGGAAACAGCAAATATTTTTGTTTGAGATTACTCATGATTTTACATGCCAGCAAACTACTCTTTCATAGTTTTCTGACAATATCTAGATTTAGGTTACCAATTGGAATGTACTCTGAAGAAGCAATTGAAGCTCGGAATAAAGATATTTGCTTACAACACACTCGTAAATTTGATCGAAAAGGTACAATGACGAACCAATACAATTATTTAATGCTTTTGAGTGACCCAATTCTTTTATCTCTAAACTATGCAAGATCAAAATGTAAACATAAAAAATAAATTTAGAAGGAGACGCAAATGATCTTCTCTTTCAAGAACCTGTAAAGGAAAATATAAATGAAGCTAATGTTGATGTATATGCAGATGAAGAATATAATAAGTTGAGGATAATGATTTTGATGATAGAAAAGAGGAACTAAAACCAAATGAAATAAATGAAATAAGAAATTTAAATGAGCAAAATAACATTATCGAATCATCTGAAAATGAAAACACTTATTTACCATTTTATAATTATGCTTACTTTGAACTTACTGACTAAAATTTTGCTTATATTATTTTTACCTTTTGATTTCAACAAAATTTTTATGTGCTCTAATTTGTAAAATAGAAACTTTTAACCTTGAACTATAAAAAATTAATTCTCAGTTTTAAATATTTATTTAATATTTGCAATATAAAATATAGTTACTCTAGTTCATCAAACGTCTATACGAAGGATGTTAGTAATAGTTTAACTACTTTTTAACATTTACAGTATGTACAATTTTTTTATCAAATTGGTGCAGTTATCAACTAATTAGTCAACGATATCACATAAACTTTAAATGCATTGTAAAGTAAGAACTAAATAAGTCTAAAACTTTGAAATTTCAAAATCGACTTTAAGTCTAAATTATAGCTAGTTGCAGCTAATTTTATTTAATAGTATTAAACAACCTTTGTACTTCCTAAATATCATTAATTTCAATTTCAAGAAAGCGGCATTTGGTTGGAATTAAATACTTAAATATTTGATTTTTATGTACTTATAGGGAAATGATTTTCTTTTTTTTCATGTTTTGGAAACATTATGATAATAAAAAAAAATTATTTTAAACAATAACGGTTCAATATTTAATAAAATTAAAATTAAAAAAAAAAAAAAACTATATTCTTTAAACAAATATCTTAACTTTAAATTGGTCTTTTTATAAAAGCAAAAAAAGTCGTCGATTTTAAACTAATAAAAATATAACACCTCATAAATAAAGTTTTGGACTAAATTTAAAATCTAATATTTTAAGAATTAATAAGTTTTATTATGTAATATTTCAACTGTTAATATGTTAGTATATGTAGTTTATAAATATATTAAAATAATTATTTCAAATACATTATTTAGCAATTTAATAAAGTTTTTTTGAAAGATGTTTTTTTGAGTAAGGAAAATTTTTTTATTCTTTTTTTTTGAAAGAGTTTGAAGCAATTCAAATGCTTCAAACTCTTCCAATGTCTTATCTTTCTCCATATTCTCGTACACTAGCCGTTTTAAATTACCCCAAAAGTTTTCAATTGGTCTTGCTTCTAGAACGTTAGCTAGGTTTATATCTTTGGGTACAACTTTGATTTTTTTCTATTTTAAAAAGTCGATGACCGACTTTGCGTAATGTGATCGAGCTAGATCAGGCCAGTAGATAAACTTATTGTGTTTTTTATAATCTTCTGATACTAGAGGAAGTAAAGTTTTTTCTTGTATTTCTTTATAAGTGTACTGGTTGATTGCCAAGAGGTATTATTTTACGGGGGCTGATACAACAAGAAACTAAGAGCTTGTCCTCGTCCTACTTCTTCAGAACATTGAGAACGATCAGCGGCATAAAACCTATCATTACCAGCTAATGTGCTATTGTTTAAGGTAAAATAGCTTTCATCATCCATAACAAAGTCCAAATTTTTATTATTTTTGTACAAATTACGACATTTAGGACGCATAGCTTTCTTTTGCTGATGGCTATGATCTGGACGATTTGATTTTTGAAAGTTTAAATGTTAGACATTGCTATTAATACTTGGGAAATTCGAGTTTGATTACAGTTAAATACTTGAGCTGCTTTCTTTTGGGAGCACCCTGACTTATTTTCAAAAAATGCAGCAATCTTTGGATTATTTTCTTTAGTAGCTACTTTAGCGATTCGACCACTTCCAACTTTTCTTTTTAGAGATCCACTCTCCAATTTTACAATTTTATTGTAAGCAGTTGATCTAGGTAAACCCCATTCCATAAATTTTTTTGTCGATTTTTTTGGAAAAATATTTCCATCATTTTTTCGAGATCCTTTACTTTGACTATTTTACTTTCAATATTTAATATTTTTAACTTATATAAATTAAATTTAAATAGATTATAAAATCCTCTTTCAAAAAAGTTTAAAGGTTTTTTGTGTGCATGAAATAAATTATATAATAAATGCAATTAAAATTTGTCCGAAATTTTACTTATAGGGTGTTATCATAAAGAACACGGTCGCTATTCATTTTATTCTTTTTATTGTTTTTTTTTTTTTTGTTTGTTTGTTTTTGCAATTGCTTCAGCTGTGTTTTTTTTGTTGAGCAATAACTGCCGTTTAATAAACGCAAAAAATTAGAACACCAAGCAATCTTCAAGTGGCATTTAGAAAAAGGAAGATGAAGAAATTCAGAAAAACACTTTTAAAATACCAACAATTCTAAACCATATTATGAATAAATGAAATTCAAATTTATACCTAAAACATAGACATTTTATAAGCACTAAGGTAATATGTTTATTTAAAATAAAAATAGTCCATAGCTTTTTTAATTGAAAAAAGTTACTTATCATAAAATTTAATTTAAATTTTATGATAAGTATTTTTTGGAAAAAAGTATTTGCGAAAATTTGACAATTTTAAAGCCATTTAAAATGGTTCTAGCAAGGTTTCCTTAATCTCTAGTAATTAATTGATTAAATTTTTAAGTAGAGTAAAACACCTATGTTTCAATAATAAAATAAATAAAAAAGTTTAGAAGATTTGACTTTTTTGGGACTTTAGGCCACAGAAAGAAAATTCTGGTCCACTGTGCACCGCTGTAAAATTAAATGAAATAACATTAAAGTAAAAAGATCTGTAGTAAAACTTCCTTTTTTTATTTAACAACCCTTAAAGTTCAGTATTGCTTAGAGACTTTGAATTTATAAACCTAGCAACGCCCATAACAACGCTGTTACTACTTGTTTTGGCTTCTTGCCATATTCAGTGAGTAAAAAACGTCTGGTTTATGTTAAATTGTATTATGTTATATGTTAGCATGTCATATTGATTGTACGTTATTCAACTTTACCCTTGTCCGGCAAAATGTAAAACCAAAAAGGACTTGTATCAAAGTTAGTTATCAGGTGTTATAACTGTAATTATACAGTTGACTTTTATACTTTGAGAAATTTTAAACTTTAGAACTTAACTGTATTTACATTATTTGCCGAACAGTATATGCTATGCGTGCATTTGGGCAAGGATATTCCTGTATTTCAAAAACTAACACCTCTAATAAACATGGAAACAACTATTGAAAAAATTATTTATAACATTTATAACAATACAAAAAAAATATTTATAACAAGTTTGTTGCGAAAATTGCAGCCATAGAAAAAATTGCTGAAGATACTATGTGTAATGGACTAGCAGAGTCGTGTAAACGTGCTGGTTATGACAATGTTAATTTTGTTTTGCGATGGTAATTAAAAGTGAAGAAATTAATAATAAATAGACAATGTTAAATATCTTTTCTTTTTTATCAATGCTTATAAAAGCTTGTCGATGCGGAAGTCTTTTCCGCATTGTTTGCTCAAAGCAAAGATTACTTATGCTTATCAAAGATTTCAGGTGCTTTTATGAAATAATGTTGCAATGAATAAACAATTAAAAAAATCAAACTATCTTTAATAAAAGACAGTTTGAGAGCAAAGAAAATAAAACAAAATAAAAATTGTTTGGATATAAAAGACAAAATTTATTAACCAGGAGGATTTTAAGTAATATTTTTGAGATTTAAAGTAGTTAAATATTCTTTTTCTGGACATTTTTAAATTTTTTTTTATGAAAATGTTAACTTGCTTTTTTCTCAGTTTCAGATATGTTAGACGCCGGCCAATATTGCTGGCACACCGTTTAAGAAACGTTTGTAAAATTTTCAGGGGATGTTTATTGTACGAGTTAGTGTGTTCTAAGTTGAACAGTTTTTTTTTGTTTGTTTTTTCTACCTGCTGTTAGTGCTGGTTTAATTGCATTGGACTTTGACCTCAATAAGCTTTTTATTCTATCTGGTTAAAAAAATTCTTTTCAACTTTTATTCTATATAAAGACTATTAAAAAAAATTTAACAGCGGTGTTTTATTCTCTACCCACAATTTAGGCCGGCGTGAAACCTGTTTTTTGGTACTTTTTATGGTTTCCATAGCTACAGGCTACCATTTTTTTTTTTAAATACTTTATTCTTATTTTTTATATATGCTATTGACCTGACAAATTTTTTTCTTTTTAAGAATTAATTTAAAAAACATAGGGTATTTCTTTAGAATTATTTATTGCAAATTAATTTCTAATTTTTTAAAATATTATTTTTTTAAAAAATAAAAAAAAATTATTTAAAAATTATTTTTTTTAAAAAAAGTTATAAATAATAATTTTTTAAAGTTATAAACAATAACTTTTAAAGTTATAAATAACTAAAATATATGGTAAAACGTATGGTAATAAACTTTTAATGTTATAAATAGCTTCATTTTTTTTTTTTTTTTTTTTAAATTATTTTTTTTAAAAATAAAAAAAAAATTATTTAAAAGTTATTTTAAAAAAAAAAGTTATAACGGAATCTCAAAAAAGTCAAACTTTCAGGTAGAACTAATAATTTTCAAATATTTTTAATTTTTTTGTAAACTTTTGTAATTTTTTCAACAAATTGTAAAAAGCAATTTCCAATATCTAACTATAGATGTTGGAAAACTATAGATATATAACTAACAATTTTCTTTACAAATCTTTGCTTTTATTTATTTTTAACATTTTCTTGAACAGATATAAATTAACTTAAATCACTTGAAAAAATTAAATAAATTAAAAGTTTGTAAAATTATTCCTACTCTTTTGTAAATCATTCGTTTTTATTATAAATAATTAAATTAAACTACCAATATTTTAACACGTACAGTTTAAACCGAATTGTCGGGTAAAACTGAAAACCTTTTTTTTTCAAATAAATTTATCTTACTAAAAAACTTTTAATCTTTTTTTTTTTTTTTTTTTTTTTACATATTCGGATAGAACTAATTTTTTACAGCAAAAACAAAAACAAAATAATTTTAAAAATCATTCAACTATAAATTTTTTTTTTTAAATCAAAGTGTTTAGTTTAACCCATTTCTCTTTTACACCTAACTATTTCCTTACTGCAGAAAACATTTTTTTTAGGTTAGTTATTTTTTATTTTATAGCAATATCTATTTATCGGTTTGAAAAATTTAAGCTTTGTTCATCATTTTTATAACTATTTGATTTTTTGCTTTTTTCGCAGTATCGAAATCTGTTATTTGAGGAGTGGACTTGTGAAACCAGATAATTCTTTTTTTTTTTTTTATTCTGAGATAATGGCAAATAATGATTTTAATTAAATCAAATAGCTTAAAATTAAAAAATTAAAATCTAAACAATAGATATCATTAAAAGAATGTTTAAGATAAAAAATTGAAAATCATGCGCTTTTGATCTTATTTTTATTACAAAATGTAAAAAACGTTTTATTTGGTTTGGAATTCCAATTTTTTTAATTTGGTTTGATTGGAAATTTATTTTTAAATGGTTTTTAAAAACGCTTTTTGAAGCCAACTTGAAATAATCAATTTAGTTGTGTAAAGCGCCCCTCTACCTTAAAAAAAGTAATATTTGATGCTTTTATGGGATTAATGAAGATAAAATTCAATTATAGTTGTTTAAATATGGCTTTTGTAATTTTAGTAATTTTTTGTGCATGATTTTTTTTTAAATAACGTTTATTAAAAATTCGAGTAAAAATAAAATTAGTTAAAATATCAATTGCAAACATGGGAAATGTCCAATCAACCGAGTTTAATCTAAATAAAGCTGATCAAGGTAAATTTATTAAATCACTTATCAAAACATTCGACGAGTTGAAAAATGGCAATTTAAATCTGTTAAATAAGTAAAACTGACTTCAGACATCGAGACATCGTGTTGATTTAATTTTTGGATCTAGTAAACTCCGCTTAAATTATCTTTAATGTACTTGTTACCGTCCAACGTCCTATTCTCTTGATGATTATATCTTGAATCAATGATTTCGATAATTAGCAATATCTGTGAATCTGTTCCTCAATTCGTCATTGTTGGTGATTTCAACTTAGCAAAAATTGATTGGGTTAACTACGTTTTGCCAAATGAGAAATGTTATAATTCTTTTTTAAACTTTAGTAAATAGTCTTGGTATGCACCAATATGAACTGTAACCCACTCGAGAAAATAATATTCTTGATCTTGTTCTTTCAAATATCATTTCCCTATTAAGTCATATTTCTATTGAGTGTCCATTTAGTAGACGATTTAGCGACTATAACTCAGTCCTTTTTCATATTAACACTTTTGATTATTTTCAGCCCGAAACAAATTCTGAATCTTTTTACGATTTCAATAATACGGATGTAATTGGTTTTATTTCGCATTTATCAAAAATAAGTTTTTTATCCAAAGTATATTTATAAAATGCTAATTTGCAAATAATTTTTATCGAAAAGATGATTGATCAATAAGACCATCTTGAAAAAAAAAACCGCGTCCCTCATAGATTCCATGTGGGCTCCGTGTGGGATTCATGGGATTTATATGGGACGGATTTTCCCATGTGGTATCCGTATGGAAATTTACCACTTAAAACCCATATGGGTAAATCCCACATAGGTTACATCTGGTATTTACCCACATGGGATTATCCGTATGGAATTTTTCCACTTCAAACCCATATGGGTAATCCCACAAAGGTTACATGTGGGTGTCATATGGTATTTATCCACATGGGAAATCACACGTGGGTTTCTTGTGGGATTTACATGCAATTTTATTTAAAGGCTGGAATCTAAATTAATCTTAAAAAAATTAAATATTACATTACTTTCGAAAGTAATGTCATGTTGTTTTATTTTTTTAAGATTATTTTAGATTCCACCGCGATTGCAATAAAGTTACATGCATCTTGTTTTAGCATAAAAATATCTTAAATTAATCTTAAAAAATGGCAAGCAAGTACTACAAATAATTGTAAGTACTACAAATAATTTTTATCTCTCTTTATCGAATTAAGATTTTTTGTGCAAATAAAAGTATTATTATGATGGTATAATAGTTGTTTTAATATCAGTATATATAGTAAAAAAAATGAGTTTAAAACTCACATAATTTCCCATTTTCTTTAATGAAAATGAAGAGAAAAAAAGAAAGGCAAGGGATTCGGTAAGTTTTTAGGCTTAAAAACTCTTAGTTTAAGATTTCATAAAGGACATTTGACCTACATTGAAAAACCTAAACAGGAGAAACATTTCAATTTTCAACCTGAATACCAAAGAGTTATTGGCAATAAAGAGTCCTAGGTTTTTAAAGTAAAATGAAATAAAGTATATATATATATATATATATATATATATATATATATATATATATATATATATATATATATATATATATATATATATATATATATATATATATATATATATATATATATATATATATATATATATATATATATTTATGTATATATATATATATATATATATATATATATAATTATATATATATATATATATATATATATATATATATATATATATATTTTAATTTTGTAGAATTTTGTTATAATAGTTTATGGTAAATCCCACATTATTTGTGGAGAGGATCGCATATATTTGATCCTAAATAGCATAAAGTAGCTAATACCATATAAATTTAAGCCTCTCTGAAAGCTTCCATGATAAATTTCGATGTTTTATTTATATCGTATTTGCTACTTTTATAGCATTTGAATTAGATTATGTGGCATTTAAGATCTATAAAACATGTATTATTTTCAACATATAGCCCGTGTGGGATTTACCATGTATAACCCAGATACGCTGACTGTCAGGTCAAGTTATCCTGCTACTGGTAACATGTAATCTAGTACAACTTGCTGCATGTTAATGTCAGGAAGGGCATCCGGTTGTAAAACATTGCTTTAACTCTTTCATAACGGCATTTATATGTCGCTAAGGAGAACAATTGAAACCACACAAGTGTGGAGTCATGAATCTTAAAGTTACAAAAAGTAACAAAACACATAGGACAAAATAATAATCCTCACATGGGTTACATATGCAAAAAACCCACGCGTATCACATGTGAGAATTACCATATGAAACCCATTTGGGATTTACCATATGGAACCCACATGAGACAAAATAATAATCCTTACATGGTTTATTATTTTATTTAAAAACGTTAAAGCACTTAACGTTTACGAACTCAATGTCTATAATATTTTATGTTTTATGTTTCGTTGTAAAAGTGACCGACCATTGTCCAATTTCAAAGATCTTTTTACTTATAAAGCTATAAACAAATATGCTTTACGAAATAATAATTTATTAATTGAACCCTTTTGTCAAACAAAGTTTAATCAATTTTGCATAAACTATAGAGCACCGTATTTATGGAACAAAATTGTTGTTCCAAATTTTGATTTGTCAATTTCGTTTTCCGTTTTTAAAACTAAATTAAAAAACTATTTTCTTTCTACTGGCAATATATATAAATATTTTTGAAATGTAAAATTCTTTTTTTTTACTCTGGATAATTTGTAAAATTATTTTCAGTTTTTGTTTCTTCTACATTGTTATTAGTTATTTGATCAATTGTATTTTATTTTATTATATATACACGTATTATATCTTTTATATGGTTCTGGCGACAAGATCATTTGGATCTTCTTTCAGATACCAAGTTTATATATTGTTATATTGTTATATTACGATTAATAATTGTAAACTAAAAAAAAAAAAAAAAAAGTTTACATATGGAAAAAACCTACGCGTATCTCAGGTGCGCTTTTTCACTGGGAATATGCATCAAAATGTAAAAAAAGCCATATCCACACACCACAAAAATGTGGTCAAAATAAAACTGGTCAAAGAAAATAACTCAAACAAGTTTTTTAGTTACCTAAATAAAAATCTAAACAACCCCAAAAATATATATCCTATAAAAACCAACAGCAACTTTTCAACTAGAATGTTGAAATCGTGTTGAAAAAGTGTTTAACAAACACTTTGGAAGTTTTTTTACATTTTTAACGGAAATTTGACAAGAATAAATATTTTGTTAGTGAACATATTATGATGGATTTCGTAGAATTTTCAGCAAAGATAGTTCATCAAAAACTAAAGAATTTAAAACCCAGCACATCATTTGGACCTGAAGGTATAGCAAATACACTTTTAAAACAGTTAGCACATATAATATGTATTCCGCTTTTACATATACATATAATCCATATTTTACGTCAAGCTCGTTAGTAAAACAGTGGTTTAAAGCTTCGGGTTTTTCCTATTTTTAAAAAAGGATCTACTTTAGTAAACTATTATAGACATATATCCCTCACCTTAACTAGCTGTCAAGTCATAGAAAGTATTTTTAGTTCAGGTATTGTTGATTATCTTAATATAAACAATCAAATAACACCTTTTCAACACGGCTTTTTATCCATAAGATCTACGTGCATAACTCTTCTGGAGTCAACTAATGACTGGAATAAAGCTTTAGACAGCAATTTAATTACTGACGCGGTGTACATTTATTTTCAAAAAGCATTTGACTCTGTACCTCATCCAAAATTATTAAAAAATCTTGCAATTTATGGCATAATAGATAACCTGCTTCATGGGATGTCATTATTTCTTTCCAACAGATTTTAAAGAGTTTTTGTTGGAAATTTCCAATCCGACCAGCATCATTAGTGGAATTCCACAGGGTATTGTTTTGGGTCTAACGATATTCTTGTTATATATTAATGATCTACCCTTTATAGTAAAGGATTTTATTTTCTCTCTAAGGCTATATGCTGACAATATCAAGCTTTATAGTTCATTTAAGGATGCCAATTACAGTCACGATCTTGCTGTTGCCATTTATAAAGTTTATCTCTGGTCAAAAAAATGGCAGTTCAAAGTAGCTAATAATAAGTGCTTTACTCATAGAATAGCACCTACTTCATTTTTTAAAAATATAAATTACAACTATCAATTAGGAAATCATAATTTAACCTGGGCTACAAACCCAAAAGATCTTGGTGTGACCATAGATTTTTACTTAAATTAAAATAATCATACTTCAAATATCGTCCGCGCATCAAACATTCGAGGATATCTAATCCTTATGTGTTTTAAAAGTCGTGATTGTAAAGGGCTACACCTACTATATAAGACCGATCTTAGAGTATTGCTCTCCGGTTTGGTCGCCAAACCGCATTGAAATGAAAAAAAACAGTTAAAGGAGTACAAAGACGTTTTACCAAGAGAATTGCTAATTTAAATAACTTTTCATATTTAAATAGACTGAGAATTCTAGGTTTGGAACTAGAAATTTGTCGCCTAAGCAAAGCATACCACATGTTACAAAATTCTGAACAATTTAGTTTGCCTAAATAAATTTAGTTTCTTTTTAATTAACAACTATATATACACTCGAGGACATAATTTCAAATAACGCAAACTAAAATGTAAACTTGATTTCCGTAAATACTCTTTCTTACTCAGGGTTCTTTATATTTGGAATAACTTACCGTCTAACGTCGTGAACGCCAAAAAGAGCTATAAAATTAAAATTAATTCTATTGACTTTGAAAAAAACTGTTCCGGCTAACTAGTTTTTATTTTATAACTGTGGTCTTATATAAAATTATAATATATATATTTTGTAAATTATCTCCATATGTATTATATTATTGTTGGGCACGTTGTCAGAGTCCTTCATATTTTATGGACCTGCGTGTTCTTTAGAACATTTATCATTGTTCTAATAAATTTTAATCTAAACTAATCCAATCTACATTTAAACATTTAAGTGAAACTTGTCAACTTGTAAACATAGTTAAGAACGAACTAATTTCGTATACATACCTATTGCTTGCCGAAATGAAAAATTATTTTTATGAGTCATTTTAAACATCTACTCTATTTTCAAACAGTGATAATATGATGAAAGTAGCATCAGTAAAATAAATTATTCTCTGCTTAGTACATTAATTTTTCAATTGGAATGGAAAGATTTTCAACTTGCATTTGCATATCGACCTATAATAAGTTGTTTTGATTGGCAGAGTGATGATATTTTAAAACGAAATGATCTCGTTATCAAGAGCTTTTTAGCCTAAAGTTGATGGTTAGCCCACATGGGCTAACCATCAAAGTTCTATATTGTTAAAAATGATAAAAATAACACAGGCTTTTATTGTGTCTTATATCGGTGAAATTTGAATGGGTCAAATATCGGCATCAAAAACTATGTAAAGCAAAATTTTAAAAATACCGGAGTTTGTCAGATCAAGTACAAGATAACAGTATATGCTAACCCTTATTGGACCAATTGATATACCGTGGACAATTTTTATGGGTATCAGATTGGTTTCTTATTAAGGGAAAATATAACAGCGCACATAAAACACATTTACTATTATTAACTGAGTTGTTTGCTAAGGCAACAATATCTTTCGCTATAAATGTTTAACAAAATATAGCATAAACAAATGGAAAAAAAAAATACTTACGGAAATCAGCCTGGGAATAAACATGTCTATCGTATAAAGTTATCTATAATCAAACAATAAAAAAATTAAAAAAATGACAATAACAAGAAAAAAAACATATTGGAAATTAGCAATGAAATATATCTTGGCTATCTACCCAGTAAGCACATCATGTCAATCTGACGTCAGATATAAAATAGGTTTTCATCAATGACGTCAATAGACTTATTCCGATGTCTTTTCAATATCGGTAAACAACGTTGGGGCAACATCATTTCTTGAGCTTTCCCGAAAACGTCTTGACGTTTCCGGGAAATCTTTAGTCAATTAAAAGACATAAGACCATACATTATAAGATCGAATTTGTGTGTTTAAGTGCGCTCTTCGATAATAAATATGTTTCTTAATAAAGGCAGCTAGTTAGAATAATGGTTGACATCTTGAGGTTTCGTTTAACGGATCATAAACTATCAAAGTTTTAGAATAGTCATATTTTACTAATGAATGTAATATTAAAACAAAATTAATTCTTATCAAAGCATTTTTTCCCAAATATCTATAAGTATATATTACTAAATATACCCTACTTATATATATATATATATATATATATATATATATATATATATATATATATATATATATATATATATATATATATATATATATATATATATATATATATGTATATGTATATATATATATATATATATATATATATATATATATATATATATATATATATATATATATATGTATATTTATATATATATATATATATATATATACATTATATTTGCATCTTGTGTTGTCTTGCGTTATCTTGAATTTTATAATGTTATGCAAAATAACTATAAATCATTATTTTTACCTCAATTTCTCAAAACATTTTCCAATTTAAATGGACAAATAACCAGCTATAAATCATTATTTTTACTTTAATTTCTCAAAACAATTTCTCAAAACATACTATGCTCCACAGTTAGTCTAGACCGTTTTAGAACTAGATAGTTTTTCACTAAACACAGAAGAAGGTAAAGCTCCTAAAGACTTCATTGTTAAGAAAGAGAGGTCTAAAATGTTATATGTTTGAAAACAATCATATTTTACCTATCGTTAAAAAAAGAAAAGAGAAATGATTTAAATTTAGGGCCAATGCATCGGATTTGTCCTGTACTCATTCATCGTTATTAATATTTATTGTCATCGTTGTTGTTATTATTATTGTTATTTTTATTATAACTATTGTTTCTATAGTTATTATTATTATTATTGTGGCGGGTAGCTCAGATGGCTAGAGCGTCAAAAGAAAAGTTAAAAGAAATAATGGTCAATAACGGACGCTACTTTGCATTATTCTTAATGACTATTTGTGGCTATTCCTATGCTAAGTCAACAATATCTTCGGGTATAAGAACATTGTATAGAAAAAAATCGTATAGAAAAAAAAAAAATTATTATTATTATTATTATTAAAAAAAATTTTATTATTATTATTATTAGTAGTAGTAAGTAGTAGTAAGTAGTAGTAGTAGTAATAGTAGTAGTAGTAGTAGTGGTAGTAGTAGTAGTAGTAGTAGTAGTAGTAGTAGTAGTAGTAGTAGTAGTAGTTGTAGTAGTAGTAGTAGTAGTAGTAGTAGTAGTAGTAGTAGTAGTAGTAGTAGTAGTAGTAGTAGTAGTAGTAGTAGTAGTAGTAGTAGTAGTAGTAGTAGTAGTAGTAGTAGTAGTAGTAGTAGTAGTAGTAGTAGTAGTAGTAGTAGTAGTAGTAGTAGTAGTAGTTGTAGTAGTAGTAGTAGTTGTAGTAGTAGTAGTAGTAGTAGTATTTTATTATTATTATTATTATTATTTGGTGTCATTCCTTTGATCAGGTTTCTGCACCATTCTTGTCAAATAAATAATTATATTTACTCCTTATAAGTATATTTTGTTATGATTAAATTATTTGCATTATTATCAATACTAATATTGTTATTATTATATGATTGTAAACTTAAAAAAAGGATAATAAGTATCTTGTTTTTTTTGTTGTAGTTGTTAGTTTTGTTATTTTATAGAAATGTATATATATAATATAAATATTTTCTTAGACTTCTATGAACACATATTCATTACGCTACCATATATATATATATATATATATATATATATATATATATATATATATATAACAATGGTCAACTATATATATATATATATATATATATATATATATATATATATATATATATTTATATATATATATATATATATATATATATATATATATAATATATATATATATATATATATATATATATATATATATATATATATATATATATATATATATATATATATATATATATATATATATATATATATATATATATATATATATATATATATATATATATATATATATATATATATATATATATATATATATATATATATATATATATCATTTGGTTCCACAATAAAGAGGCCTTTAGTATAGATTGGTATTTTTTATATGTTTTCTACAATATAAAAATAAACAAATTTAAAAAAAGTGAAAAAAAAATAGCAGAAAGATCCTTAAACTGAACATTAAGTTTAAATGTATTCAGATAAAAATGTTGAAGCAATCAACAATTAATTGTATATATGTGTCAGTTTTAGATGAGCTGTGATAACATTAACTTAATTTAAAAATATTTGTAAAAATATTTGATTTGTGATTTGCTTTGTTTTCCTTAAAAGTGATATAACTGTGTTATTAGATTTTGATTCTAAAATAACCTTTCAGGTGTATAAGTTAAAGTCTGTGATTTTTCCTAACGCTTTTTTGTATTAGTTGTTTTTTTAAATTGGGAATTGGGGTAATGTCGCATTGATTCAGGTGAAAAAATAAATGATGTTGATTTTAAGTTCGCACAAGCAGTTTCTATTGATGCTATTTCCAATAGAATTAATAGCTGCAATCATTTTTACATCATTTCCTCATCATTGGTGCAGGTTGATGTCAATGCATCGGCACCAGCCCTTAGACTTAAATTAGTAGTCTTTTTTTTATTACAATTGGATAAATTAGGATTATTTTCAACTATATTACAATTTTAGCCCACTCGTTATTAACAAGGAAATATTTAGCAGTAAAGCATTCTTTTTTTTTAGTAAAAAATTATGTAGTTTTGGAAGAAATATCTACGAATCAAATCGATCTAAACTAACTGTGGAGCATAGTGAACGACTAGCTTTTATCAATGCAAATTTTAAAATGTTTGGAAAAATGGAAATAAAATTAATGATTTAAAGCTGGTATTATACAAGATATTTTAATAATTTCCATAACATTATAAAAATGCATGTTTATTTCTAAGATAACGCAAGTTGTTATGTTACAAGGCCCAAAAGAGGTTTTTTGATCTGGGGTAGCTATCAAAATTAGGGGCGCAAGCAACTTATATCTTAACAACAAACTTTTTCATAATTCTTTAGTAATGTAGATATATTATATGCTACATGCTACATTGATAAAATGCTATATCGTATGTTTATAGCAATGTAGCATGTTTTATACGCCTCACTAAACACAAAAACATTAGATCCAACACCAAAGTGAATTTATGGAACAGTTTCATAAACTTAATTTAATTTTAGGTGTAATTTTTTGAGACAATTAAGATCAAATATCTGCCGACTTTTTTTTTAGGTAGTTGCACTCGAAAATAAATCTTGTCACTTTCTCAAACGTTTAGTTATAACGAGATTATATTTAACTCTGAAAAAAGGTAAGAATTGCTCGAATTCGAAAGCTTGAATTCGAGCAATTCGAATTAGAGAATTTTGAAAGCTTGAAAATCTCGCAAAATTCCGAGTAGCACGAATTAAATTCTTTTTAGTCTTTATCTGTATTGCAATCGACGCGTAGAGCAACACATTGTATGACAAGAAATTAATATACGTGATTAATATCAGCAGGCTTGACTCTTTCACTAATGAATTTCTAGAAAATTGCCTAAAACCAAAGATTTTAGAGCCGCGAATACAGCTATAATATTAAAAAAAATTAAAAATGCATTTTTTTTATTTAATTAAATGTGATAAAATCTATAGTTTTTAATAATCTGCAGATTGTCAGAGTTAGTAAACAGAAGATAAAAATTAAAGACAGAGCTAGAAAAGCGAAAAAGTGCCTAGAAAGAATTTTGAGTGTTATTTGCTTTTGACCCTTGCAAAATATTTTCCGCACCAAGCAATTTTTGTTTTAAAGAAGTATCACTGAAGTAAATCATAAAAAACATTGTTCGTAATGTTTTTTTAAATATTTTCAATTTTTTTATAAACAAACTATTTGGAGCTTACATAAACCAAAAGGAGGTTTATGTTTATACCTCTTTGAGTCTCAACTTGTCTACGGCAATGTGTTATTTTTAAATTAAGGTACTTTTTATATTTTATTTTATAAATATTACAATATTTATATTTTTACGATTGGTTAACTTTTATTAAAATTCGCATATTTTAAATTTCCCTCTTTGTAGAGTTTAGATCCATAATATCATAAAGTTGCTGTTCTAAATAATGATAAGACACTATAGGTGTTGCAGATACACCTATACAACCACTTATAAATTGAATTTTTATTTATGGCAAAATCATAGTTTTTAGGTGTGCTTTTTTTTATTTAAATTTTTACGATTTTCTTTTGATTATAGATTAGTAACTAATTTAAAAATTTTTTTTTTTCTTTATTACAATATTTAATACAATATTTGCAAATATATCAATGAGAAAAATTACATGCAAAGAAACCGTTAAAAAATAAAGAATAAAGATAAAGAACGCGGTTGGGGTGTAGTGATAAGGCAAATACTGTCTTCTTCTAGCCCCGGTCATGTAGATTTTATTTATATAACACGGCATTGCATTCTTTTTTTTAATGACAAATAAATGATAAATACTTTATATGTTCGCATACAATATTAAAATAACCCCCTAACCCTGACAAACTGATGCTCTCAAAACAATGGCATTAGCCGAAGGAAACCTAGGCCAATGCCAATTCCATTGCATCGGTTCACCCAAAATAATTCCTGTTTCATCGCAGTTCCACATAACGTATAAGCTGATTTCTTAATATTGAAATATCTTTTAGTTTTACTTAAACCTAGTATTGAACATAAATCGCTAAAAATTCACGCACCAAACTTGCTCCTTGTCATATTAGCCCGTAAATGCCGGATGTCCTTAAAGGGACGTAAAACTATACTTAGATCAAACTAGTATATTTGCTAATTAAAAAAAAACGAAAAGTACATATTTATGCCAAATGTTTCTCGACACATCCATTTTGCTTATCAGTTAACAGCAACCGATCAAAATCGCGCCTTTTTCAGAATTAACAGTTAAAAGTTACACTAAAAAAAACGTGGACTAGTTAGAAGCTAATCAAAAAAAAACTCATTCTAAAACGTTCTTTTATATTATTTTTATTACTGTTTTATAAATATTAAATCAAAAACTGCACTAAATTGACTCTAAACATAGTGCCTCCTTGTTAAGAATCCTGCATGTTACAAATATTGTCGAGACTATAAGGATTTTATATGTAAATAAGACCTTTATTGATAGTTACGGCGATAAGGCCAAAGAACGATGAAGATGAAGACGATTGAGAATATAGTAAATATTAGGAATTTTATAGGAATGACGTTTTTATAGGAATGACGTTTTTTTATTAAATGACGACGATTGAGAATATAGTAAGGGAATAAACCATGAGAGAGATATTATTCTAAAGCATCAAGCAAAGATTATTATTAATATGAAAGATTAAAAAATGACGCTGGTTTCTGCAGTAACATTTTCTAAACGCCCAGATGTTTCAAGCTTGCGATTGTATTGCTACAGCCGAAGAAACCGCTATAAAATAATTTATGAAAGGAATCAACACAAATATGTTGAGTTTGAAAATAATAGAACTGCAGCTGATTTAACGAGGTACTAAAAAGATAGGCATAGTATTCTAAAGAAAAAGGGTAAGATGAAGAAGAGAAAAAAATAGAAGGTATACGTGTTTAAGGTATTGAAACATATATCAGTCGCAATTTATGTTTAAAATAATTTATTCTAGATGTTACAAGTTTAAGTGGTCCCGATCTATCTAAAGACATAAATTGGCTTTGCACAAACTTGCGTCGCGCTTTCTGCAAACTTTTCGCAAAACTTCCTCTTGGGGTCTTTAATTTAAAACTGACTCAGGCTCCTCCAAACCTCTCAAAGGGCCTGATAAAACACTATTGTAGTATAAAATAGTTTTTCTATATACGACTACCTTTCTTATAGCTTTATATAAATAGAGTACGTTAATTTAATCAATTATTTAATTTAATCAACTAAACATTAACATAGTTAGGCGTAATTTGGATAGCAAAATTTATAATTTAGCATTTACATAACTACATAAAAATATAAATTTCGATAACGAATTGTGTGAAGTTGCGACGGTGTGAAATGTTATTAAAGTATAAACTTTACTCTTATATCAGTTTCTATATATTGTATAAATCTCTAAATTAGATAAAATACGATGTATAACAAAAATTATGATATATTTTTATTAAAAATATATCATAATTTTTGTTAACATTTTGTTTTGTATAACAAAAATTATGATGAATTTTTATTAAAAATATATCATAACTTTTGTTATATACTGTATTTTATCTAATTTAGAGATTTATACAATAAATAGAAACTTATAATAAGAGAAAAGTTTATATTTTAATAACATTTCACACCGTCACAATTTCACACAGTCACAATTCGTTATCGAAACTTATATTTTTATGTAGTTATGTAAATGCTAAATTATAAATTTAGCTTTCTAATTATGCTATTAAAATTTAATATTCTTTTTATAAATAAAAATAAAATATATTAGCATTATTATATCACACATAGTACAAATGCATCATTTATTTAACAAGTAGTTTAACTAAAAATAAAAAAACCACTTGATAAACCTTGTTATAATTAAAAAAAACAACTCGCCATTTAAAGCTCGCAAAACATTGCGGAGCATTAAAGACCACTCAAAGGTTGTACCTTTGAGTGGTCTTAGGCTGGTTTAAGGTACACGGGATGAATTTATGTAACTACTATGTCTCAATTCCTATTTAGGGTGTAGATATTCATCAAATTCTTTCAATAAAAATAATAAAGATATTTGTTATTGTTAATAGTATAATAATTTAATCAAGTAACAATTTATAGCAGTTTTATTATTCAAGTGAGATAAACATAATTATTTACTTTTTAAATAAGATGTAGTTAGTTTTTTCACTGTTTAAAATAGTTTATTTGCTCTAAACCATAAATTAAAGTTTTCCAGTTAAGTATTCATTGTTCCGAACATCGATTTTGAATTACTATGATTATAAAAAAAGTTGTGTCATAAGCATACATTATTGAAGAAACTATAGATGATGCTTTATGCATATCATTGATGTGAACTAAAAACAATAACGGTCCTAAGATTGAGCCTTGAGGGACCCAACACTCAATATCAAGAACACTTGATTCTTTGTTAATTATAAACTGCTTTCTGTTATTCAGATAGTTTTTTACCAATTTATACATTAGTCCTTTGATACCATAATGTTTTAATTTTGATCGTAAGATGTTGTGGTTAACTGTATTAAATGCCTTTGAAAAGTCTATAAATAATCCCAGTACATGATCCTCTTTATCAAAAAATTAAAATATTTTATTAGTAAGTTCAATGATAGCATGTTCTGTTTAGCAACTTTTTTGAAAACCAAATTGATTTTCATATAATAGTTTGTTTAACTTTAAGTAATTATATAGTTATAAGCATGTTATTACAATCTCCATTTTTATAAACAGGATTGACTTTAGCAATTTTTAACATATCAGGAAAAATACTGTGTTCAAAAGTAGACAATATTAGATAAAATAAGGGTTTTTTAATACATTCAATGACGTTTATTGCTAAATTGCTAGTAATGTCATCATATCCACATGACTTATTTCGCTTTAGGTCTGACAGAGCTTTGTTAAACTCTTTGAAGGATACTTTTTCATTTGATATACACAATAGGGGTTTTTCTCCAATATATTCATCAAAATTCTTATTTAGCATCACAATTTTTGAAGCTAGACTAGGACCAAGATTTACAAAGTATTTGACAAGTTCATGGTAAATATCTGATTTATTTGTAATGTATTTATTATCAAAAAACATTTTTTGAAGTAGGCTAAAGGATTTCTTTTTTTCTCTGCCAGTTACTTTGTTTATAAGCGATAATGTTTTTTTTATGTTTAATTTATTTTTATTTAGCAGATAATACATTATTTTAGCTTGTTCAATATTTTTTTGAAAAAATTGTTTATAGGCTTTGTATGTTTTTTCCTCACCTTCATCCTTCGATTTTAAAAATTTTATATGAAATTTTTGCTTTCGTTTAGACGATTTTGTAAGATTACTCGTCATCCATGGATTTTTTAACTCTTTATTTTTTACTTAAGATGTTATTATGGAAAAGAAAGTATCAAAAATTCATTTAAAAGTATTTTTATACTGTCTGTATCAAAAAAATGTTTATTTTTTAAATTATCGAGATTTTTCTTAATAATAAGAAAATAATAAATAAATAAATATAATAATAAAATAATAAACAAATAAAGAGACAAATTTGTAAAAAAAAAAATTAAATAGCAAATCAATATTAAAAATATGTTATTAGAAATTTTCTGGTTTGACTTTTAATTTGAGTCGGCGTAGTAATCAAATAAACACATTCTAGATACTAAGACTCAGATTTACGTGAATGCAAACAATACCTTAGTCAATACCTTGGTTAACAATACCTTGGTTGTAACTTTACCTTACTAAAAAAAAAATCATATTTTCTAATTTATTCTTTCATACATCATAATCATTAGTCTAGGCTGCATCAAACGGATGTCTTGAAAACATCTTATATGTGATCGTCTTTAAGACGTTTTCTAGATTTCAGGTGTTTGACTGGTACATCTTTTTTGCATAAAAGAATTTGCATAAAATTCAGACGTATTATCTGCGTCTAAAAGATAAAAGATGTTTAAAAAAATACATTTAATAAACCTGATGACACACTACGTCAGCCCAACGCATTGACCCTATGTAGCCCTAATGTTACCTGGCTTTACATGGCTTACGTGGTTTTATTTAGTTGTGTTATTTAAGTAGAAATGGTAAATTAAATATTATCTATGTATTTAAGGCGTGGTGATTTTAGGCGTTAAAACGTGATTTCCACGGTGTTAATACGTGTAATGAATACTGGAACTGGAGGTCCGTAATTCAAAGTCATATAACGTTGGTAACGTTCCATTCAGGACAATTTTATAGTTTTTATTGATAATGATTATTATTATTAATATTATTAATATTATTATTTTATTTATTTACTTTCTTTAAAGGAGATATTCACGGAAAAGCAAAAAAAAGTAGTAAATAAATAAATTATACAGAGAACCCTGTGGTCCGTTCCTATTGTACGCTTAGAAATACTAAGAAAAAATAAACAAACTAGGGGTAAAAAATGCCAAAAACTTGCAGCTGATTTTTACGCATCGTTAAAGTAAAAATCATTGTCTACCTGTTACTTAAAAACAACAACCTGGAAATGCTTGAAATTATTACTAATAATACTTAGAGTTTGCACTAAAAAATTCGCAAAACAAGAGAGAAAAAATAATTTTTAAACCCATTGTCTTAAATATAATTACAAACATATTATTTAAATCTTTTCAAATATATTTATCATTACTCGCTTCATTAAAATTCATCACAAAATACATTGAACTGTACTACAATAATACTATATTCAATGCTAACAAATGTTTAAAAAAAGAACGACCGAAATAAAACTAATCAGCAATAAATACAGATCAACTTTGTATATATCATATGGCTCATTGGTAAAAAAAATTTTCGGGTATTCAAAGTTTTGAATATTTACTGACTATTCAGCTTTAGTAAAATAATTTTTATGTTTTTATTTTCGAGTTATTAAAAATTGAGTTTTAGCCGCCTAAATCGATCAAATACCCCACTGTGCATTTGTCCAATATCTAATGTGTTGGTTTTGCCTAACATTGACACATTGTAGCCTTCTATTAGGGATTTGATCCACTTTTAGGCGTCTTTTATAATCTAAACGAAATTGCAATTGAGACATTGGAAGTTTAGATGTCTCCGTTTTACATCTGAAGATTATATATCTCCGTATTACGCTAAAAAGGCGTGTAAAAGACATGTTTGTGCCAACTGGGGACACTACAATACTACAATACACCATGTATCATTTCTGATCAAACATAGAGGCAATTGATTCATCCGTAAAATAACAACAATAGTGGCAACTAAGCCACCTGATAATCTAGGTAAATAAACAAAAATATTTAAAAGAATGAGTCGATCTACTTCATTACAACATTTTAATGCTTAAAATTCAGTTATTCTTATCAACATTTATCCAAAAACATTACTTTATAAGCGTCCAAAAAAACCTTTAATATTTTTAATTTTTGAGACAATTTTCTTCAAATCTTACAAAACTGGGTGAAGTTTCCTGTGTCTTTGTTACTTTACTGTTATGGTCATGTAAAAACTGAGATGCATTTATGTTTTCCATTATATTTGCGCCAAAACTTTAATTTAAAAAAATAAAGTCGAAGTTTCTCAATCTTACCGAAGTTTCTCAATTTTACTTTAATAGTTATTATAGTAAATTACTAGCGTAAACCTAGGACTAAAAGTTTTAAAGCAAATTTTCGTCATCTTGAGACTTATAAAACAACCACAGCGAAAATTAAACACCGGGTCCTAAAATTTTCAAACACTATAACCACTAGATCGTGCTGCCATAAACTAACAAAATAATATTGAAACTAAAGAATAAAATTGTTATTATTATTTTGTAGAGATGTGCCAAAGTACTGTTATTGAGTATCGCTGTTACGAATTCCATAATGAAGAAAATGATCAAATTTAATATGCTCTTCAATAATAAAAAAATATACCGTTCACGTCATTTTATAAAGTTCGTAAGCAAGTGTAGGGTCACCCAAAAAAGGCCACCCAAAAGCGTACAATTTCGTACAAGAGGGTGCTCAAGGCAGAACGAAGTTACGTGATTTGACTATTTTTCTCATGAATTTTTTCAAAATAGTAAAATCCTTATTAGAAGTAGTTAGAATGTTTATTAAATATTATATTCTAATAAATAGCTAAAGAATTCTTTTCTGGGATTTTAAACCGTCTGTTTGTCTTTTGAAGCTTATTTCAACTGCCCATGTTTTAATTATAATTTAAAAAATTCCAATTAAAAAAAGGTTCTTTCTGTCTTAACTTAGAAAGTCATTTATTAAGCTTATTTTAACGAATATTGAATATATGGATAAAGTTGGCATTAAACTTCTATTTTTTTATTATGCTTTAGAGTCGCTATTTTCAAACATCTTAAAAACTTTTTTTAAAACTTGGATTTTCGTTGAATACCTCGACAAATTTATAAAAAAAGAGTAATGGGTTCATATAACTGAACTAAGAATGAAACTGTCCTCACCCAAAACAACACCAAAACTTCACTTTTTTTATTATCTTTTTTAAAACATACTTACTAAAATTAAAATATTCAGCCACATCTTTTAAAACAAGTTACTAAACGGAGATTTTAAAAAATATAACTTAAAAGATGAAAAAATATTCCTTGTCTATCTGCACGTTTAAGACCATAGTGATTAGTAACGTTTTTGAGACAACTTAAGATGATTTTTTTACAGTGAATCTTTCTATTTACATTTACTCATCAAAAGTAAAATGTAATTAACGCAGAATTATGAAGTTAGGTTGCTTTACATACTTGTGGTTACTAATGATTTCCAAATGAGTTTTCGATTGCTTAATTAACAATAAAATGCCTCGCTGCTATTCAAATGGCTGAGTTTTTTTTTTTAAAGTTTCATGATGTGTTTAAAAGTTTCATGATGTGATTAAAAAGTTTTACGATGTGATTAAAAATTTCATGATGTAATTAAAAGTTTCATGATGTGATTAAAAGTTTCATGATGTGATTAAAAGTTTCATGATGTGATTAAAAGATTCATGATGTGATTAAAAGTTTCATGATGTGATTAAAAGTTTCATGATGTAAAAGTTTTATGATGTGTATACAACTGTTTACAAATTATTGCAATACTCATCTAAAGCTTGTTTTCTAAAATTATGTTTTCATTGCTTTTAATCAATTGTTGTACCGGGGTGTCTACCGGGGTGTTTTCACGTTATATTATATCTTATGAAACAATAAGTGATTTTCATAAGTGTCTCAGGGAAACACACAAATAAACTCCCCACATCATGACAATATCAGCAGATTTCTTTTACCTCTTAACAAAGTGACCAAGTGTGGTCGTACCTACAATAATAATTTGGTTTTACTTTTAGCAAAACAGTGTTATATGATAATAAAGTAAGTTTTGCATGAAAATTTTAAACCTTTATCATAAAAATTGAAAAGCTTGGTCGTTTGTTTGTTGTGGTAAATAACCTGGATACCTCTCTCTAAGCAGAGATACCTGGCTACCTCTGGATACCTCTGGATACCTCTCTCTAAGCACCAACAAGCTGTTTTTAATGTCAAAGTGATTCATTATTATTAGTTCGATTTACTGTTGAATAAATTTCAACTCTGTATTCTCATATACCTTTTTCCTTTCTCTTCTCTTTTTTACTTACTCCTGTTTCTTATAATCTTTTGCCTATCTTTTGCGAATTTAGTTTAGACAGCTGCAGTAAGATTATCTTCAAATTCAACATCTTTACGATCGTGATTATTTTTTTTCTTATTTCATTAAATAACAGTTTCACCAGGTGTAGTGGTACAATTGCCAAGCCTAAATCATCTGCACGTTTAAGACAATTGTGATTAGTAATGCTTTTGAGACAAGTTAAGATGATGTAGTTCTTTATTTTTTGGTTAAAAAAGTTGACTCCAATCACTGTCTTGTTGTCAATCACCATACGGAGAAAAGATACTCTCATTTACATTTTATTCAAAAATCGACTTTTCTGCAAGAGAAACTTATTCTTGGTGAGCTTAAGGAAGTTTAGGAAAAAGCTGGAGTACCAATTTACTCAGATAAATCTTGTCTTTCATTATCATCGTTCGCCAACAGCTTTTATTTCAATCCTCTATAATCTGAAAAGGAAGAGGCAACTTAATGGTATGTCCATGTCAGTATTAACTGTGCATCGTCAAAGGCAACATGGGCAGGAGAATACTGTTTTGTCAATTAAAGCTAACTGAGAGATAAACAAAGCAAAAAAGGCCATTTTTCACTAGGACTTAAAGCTTTTTAATTTAGACATAATGTAGAACGCATGTCTGAATTTTGCATTAACGTAAAGAAAGAAAAGTTTGAAATCGTGAACGTTGAGAAAATTTTTAATTTTGTAAAAACGTCAAAATGATAGATTATAAAGCGTTTTTCATAGTGTAATTTGGCAATAGTATACAATTGGCAAATTACATTATAATCTTATATAATCTACTTAGGTCGTTAGGAAAGTTCGTAGAACTCCCCTATAAAAACAAAGTTAAAGAGTTTTTTTTAATTTTATTTTATTAAATGTTCAAAATAATGTAACGGTTTAAGTTACATGGGGTCGAGCGTTATCATAAAGAAATTTGAAATTGTGAGTGCCCGTTTTAGGTCTTTGCTTATTTAATTTGCACATAAGAGGTTTCAAACAGTTTTTTATATTCAAACAATTTTTCAAACAAGGTTTCAAACAAGGTTTGTTGGTGGTTTGTGGTTTGAAACCTTGTTTGAAAAATAAGATCTGATGGAATTTCAAGTGGAAAAAATATTTTTTTTTTTTACTAAGTACAGTAACAGGTGGAAGCCGGCAGCCAAAGCCACAAAAGCTGTTACCTACCGGGAAATTTCCTGGTGTCCTGTGGGCTAGTCCAACCCAGTTTATAAACATTGGACAAGGTTTATACTGTACCTGGAAAATCTGGAAATTTTTTTATTTTTTAGATAGTCATGGAAAAGTCAGGGAATTCTGATTGAAAAATTACACGTTTTACAATTAAGGTATTTTTTTTTTATTATTAATACTACCGATTTATTTTTTCTGAAATTTATGTTTTTCTTAGAGTTCATTCTTAGTCATCCTTAATAATAAAATCCAAACTAACATGTATAATAAGATCCATACTAATATCCAATTTAACTAATATCTAAGTTTTGTCATTCAAAGCATGTACAATTTTAGCATTTCCATTAGAGTAGATCTGTATCTCAAACGTTAACGAGAATTGTTTTGTGTCAGTGCCAGAAATTAAATGTACACCAGCAAATTTAATAATTCATAAAAATATTGATAGATAAAATACTTTTTATTTTTCTAAAATTATGACCATATAAAGTTTTACCCCCCCCCCCTCAATTTTAGGTTGCTGTAAACTTTGTACGGTCATAAGAATTGAACACTTAGAGATTATTGCATGAAATTTGAAATTTGTTGATGAACATAAACTTAGAATAAAATACTCAGATAATTATTTCATCAACTTATTGCTCCTACATTTTTTTTTTTTTTTAACATTATATTTTTGCCATTTAATGAGTATTAATATATACGCTCAAAAAATAAAAAGCGAGAAAATGCGATTTGTGATAATGGTTATTGTCAATAAATCTTTAACCTTTTTTTTTTTTTTTAATGATTACAAGGAACAGTTACCTTGTTTTTATTTATAATTGATATATCTGATCTATTTTAAAAGAAAGACTTATAATAAAATAAACCAAAATCTGTGTTTAATAAAAACTGTTTTAAATCAGTTTTGAACTGATGTAGAGAAGTTTGCTTTTCGGAAACAATGTCTGGGAATCTTTTCCACAAAAGTGGTCCGCGATTCTGAATTGAATAAGAATTTTGTTTAGAATGAGATTTTGGAATAGCAAAGTGGTTTGCGGAAAATCTTTTAGCATATTTATGGTGTATTTCTTTAAAATAAGTTTCAAAGATTTTTTGGGACAGTCCATATTTTGTTTTATACATGAACTGTAGGGCTGGGTGGGCCCAAAAATTAGGGCTTTATTGTCCCTACTCCAATCACCACAACTCTTTGCAAAACATTCTCATTTGACATAAGCATGAAGGTACAAATGTTTGGAGTTTGCACAATGCCTATGTCAAAATTCAAACATCCAAGAATCCAGTGTACACCAGTGTTTTTTTATAATTTATATACTTTAAGCAAAATACTCTTTGAAGGTTTTTTCTACATGTGATTTTATATTAAAGTCTTACCAAAAGTATTTTTTATTATTGACAGGTTGCAGATTTTCGCAGGTTAATTATTTGGGATAAGTTAGAGTTCAAGACGAAGAAGATTGTATATGTTATTTACAAAGAAAAATTTTTTAAAATGGCCTCGTTGTAAAATTAAATTATGCAGGAAGAGGAAAAAAATCGAAATAGGAAAAAAGTTAATTTTATATGTTGCTATTGGTAAGTAGTTTAGATGTTTATTTTTCCAGTTTCAATTTTGCATTACACAATTGCTTATATTTACACAATTTGGTATGTTTCTTTGGTGCATAGTTAAACAAACAAGTAATTTATTTGCAGAAGCTGTAAAGTCTAATAAGCACGGCTCATGCAGACATGTGATAGAAATGGTGGAAGAAAAGATTATAGTCATTGGCACCAAATATTATTAGCTAAACACGATTCAATAAAAAGTAGCTCAGCCAATAACGAAACTACTCCATAAATTTTATAGGGAATTTTTATACTTAAAACTCAATGTTTTAGCTTTTGGTTTATGTTTGGTGTTTGCAATATGTATATTTAACGGAGAAATTATGTTAATTAAATAAATTTCTATACTTTTATCATACATTTTTGTTTTTCACTATAAATTTCAATTTATCGATGCTAATCATCTTTTGTAACAACGATCTAATGTTGTGTAAACATTAGGCTGATATACAACATTTGTTGTTGAAATTCAGTATGTAGTTCATTAAAATAACATTTGCCTAACGTTTTATCAGGCTTTCTCAAGAAACGCGTGCGGTCGCACGCCTTGAATGACCACGCAAATATTTTTTTTTGTTGATAACTTGGCCACAATTTTTTTTGCATATATTAAAAATGACGCATATTAAAAACGCGTTGAAAAACAAAACTACACCTTTTCTGGATCAATTTAAAAGGAATACGAATCAATTTAAAAGGAATACGAATCAATTTAAAAGAAATACGAATTAATTTAAAAGAAATACGAATCAATTTAAAAGAAATACGAATCAATTTAAAGGAAATACGAATCAATTTAAAAGAAATACGAATCAATTTAAAAGTACTTTCTTGCAACAGATGCTTTCGAACTACCTCAACTTTACAATAAGGTTTTATATAACGAGAACTATAAAACAGTATATATAAATCAACAATCCAGAATGTATGAGATCTTAAAAATATATCTCTGCCTTATTGTTCAGGGAGCATGTCTTTCAGTGCTATGATGTCCGTGTAGAAAGTTTGCACATTGTTCACAAACTGGAGGCACATAAGAGGTGTAATTTTGAGGCGCGCTTCGTCAATAAGATTCTCCACATATCGAAGACGCCACTCGGTCTGAGTGAGACCATTTTGATTCCCTGCAATGACTTGCTGAATAGTAGCCGCTTCTCTCTTCTTCAGTTCCGACTTAATAGCAGACCACGCAGCCTCGATAGGGTTAATTATCGGAGATATGGGGCTAAACGGAGGATTGTAGCACCCTGGAACTCCACTACAGCCTCGTTGGCTCTCGCATGACATGGAGTGTTGTCGATCACCACAACGATATTTGTAGAAGGAATGCCTTGTGCCACAACTCCCTAAAGCAGCTGCTTGAGCCAATCATTGCATTGAGCCATCTTGTAACTCCCTCGACGACACGTGAAGTTCATCAAACCCATTTGTGTGAGGGCCTCTATCATGTGCACATTGGCACCTTTACTGGAAGGCAATCTCACCACAGCTCTATTTCCCACCTTGGCTCGTCCATGAGTACGTCGTATAAAAAGGTTTACATTGCTCTCATCCACGTACGCTATAAATTTTCCAATGACCGTAGTCTGCATAAGTTTCTCAAGGAACTCGCGACGAAGGAGTTTGTTGGTTAGCGAATTTGCAGCATCTGGTTGCAGATGAATTTGTTTTAGCGAGAACAGCATGCGTCATGCATTCAAATGTTCAGCTACGGTCTGGGACGCCACATTCACAGCAAAGTCTGCGAGCAACTTGGCGGTCATTTCTTTTAACTTCAGCTGAGGATTTTCTTTGAGCATGTGGATGAGAGCTTCTTCGTGGTGAGCTTCAATCTTGACACGCTGTTGAACCCTGCCGCTTCGATGTTTCTGGATCCAGGTGCCCTTCTTCACCCACGCGTACGCTGTAGACTGGTTGACTCCATTGGCTACCGCCACCGATATCCAGTCGTCTCCGTTTTCGGCAGCTGCAATGACTCGACGGGGAACTGTTGGCATTGATTTCTCATATTTGCCCCTCTTAGTCCCCTTCTTAACACCCTTTCTTGAAATTGGCGCTTGACTTAAATCGCCAGTTGATTCTGCATCATTTGTGGAAGTGTCATTATTATTGTCACGCAAGAGGTTCATCCAATAGCCACTCAATGAAGTCATTCTGAATGTGAGAAAAAAAAACATTTTTTTAAAGAGCGCTCTTTCAGTCCTAACACCGTCTGAAAAAAGTTCCTTATTTACGATTTTGGAAAATTCGCAAACATACCCTTGTTATTTCATCCCCTGGCAAGCATTAAATTTATTTTGTCCTTAGCAAGTATCAAGTTTAGCGAGCATGTAGGGCACAATGTTGGTATGAATCATAAAAATAATTCACCAGGATAGTGAGACTCACTACTGTATACCTGGGGTAATTTATGCTTAATTAATCTAAAATGCCTCACACAAAAATTCTTGTAAATTTTTAAAAATCCTTTTATTTAAGTATAAGATAAAATTTCCTTAAAAGAATCCTTGATTCCTAAATTCTAAACACTTTAAAAATACTCTAAATTTTAAGCTTTTAAATGCCTTATGGTAGGTGTACAGGCAGGCTATGAATTGCTTCCTGGTAAGTATCAATTTAATGTTGGTATGAATCATAAAAATTATTCTGTTTTAACATAAATTCACAAAATGACGGATATTAAAATCAAACATAAATTCACAAAAGTTAATGTATATTCTCCACATAAAAATAAATTCCCACTATGAAGGATATTAAATTCAAACACCCACCTGAAAGCGCTTGGTTAAGATTTGTATACTTCGCAATGTCGTCACTTCCACCACCGGTCAACTTTAAACAAATAAGTATACTGTATATTTTCGTTGAAAATAAATTTTTATGCATTCATTTTAAAATTATTTTTATTTCTTTTAAATTGATTCGTATTTCTTTTAAATTGATTCGTATTCCTTTTAAATTGATTCGTATTCCTTTTAAATTGATTCGTATTTCTTTTAAATTAATTCGTATTTCTTTTAAATTGATCCAGAAAAGGTGTAGTTTCTTAT
>NC_061162.1:54248058-54293058 GCF_022113875.1 Hydra vulgaris | reverse complement strand
TACAAGGGAGTATTTCTACATCGACTATCTTATAGCCTGACTCGCAACGAAGTGCTGCTACATCGACTGACAAATAGCCTGACTCGCAAGGGAGTGCTGCTACATCGACTGACAAATAGCCTGACTCGCAACGGAGTGCTGCTACATCGACTGACAAATAGCCTGACTTGCAAGGGAGTGCTGCTGCATCGACTGACAAATAGCCCGACTCGCAAGGGAGTGCTGCTACATTAACTGAGGGTTTGGTTTGGGCAGGCAGTGAAAAAAAAAATTATGTTTGTAAACTTTTTCTGGTCTGGTTTATTAACACGCTCTTTAAAACTACAGTTTATGGGAAACTCTTTCTGACTACCATGCAAGAGTATATATATATATATATATATATATATATATATATATATATATAATATATATATATATATATATATATATATATATATATATATATATATATATATATATATATATATATATATATATATATATACAATAATGGTTCAATTTAAAGTTTTTTCTTTTATTTATAAAGTTGTACTTGATAAAAATAAATAAATAAAGTTAAACATTTTGAATATTCATTGATTATTATGATAAATTATATAAAATATATATAAAGTATAAATATTTTGCAAAAACATTTTTATTTGCAATAACTGCTTCATTGCATTGTGGCATGCTTGCAATTTATTTTTTATAGTTTCTATCAACATTGGATTATTATGCCAGATCTTGATAATCTCTTCCATAAGATCTTGCTTATTAATAAGATTTTTTTTTTCCAATCTCTTGCTTTACTATTTCCCAAATGTTTTCTATGGGGTTAAGATCATGCGATTTGTCTGACTATAGCAATACATCAACTAAGCCATAACAGTTTTTATTGTTTGGCAAGTTGCACCATCTTGCATAAATATAAGATTTTTGACATTATTTTTAATATTTTTAATTTTTTTTTGTCAATTTTTGACTTTTTTGGCTGGACATCAATCCCTCTTCTTTTAGCCTTCTACAAATGGTCCGGTCTGACTCAACAATTACAGCTTCATGGATAAGCTTAGTGGCTTTTTTTCTGTTTTCCAGGCAGATATTTCTGATTATACTGTCCGCTCTTGGTGTTTTCTTGCGTTTAGAAGGTGGTCTCCTTGGACAAAACTCTTCCCCTGTATCAATTCTTTTTCTTACTTGCATTACGGTTTGGTAAAAAACCTTTGCGGTTTGTGCAATTTTTCATTGAGAATAATTTGTATTTTGTCTAAGACATGTTTATCAATTTTTAATGTAACTATAATAATAATAACAATGTATAATGCAGGTTGTTGACCAATGGTTTATAATCAAAATTTAATATGGCTGGCGGTAAAGGTAAACGGAAGTTTAAAGGAACAAACGTTAGGTATTTACTTGTAAGTTAAGTGTAAAATTATATATTTTTTAAAAATCACAGTTCGTTTTTTTAATGCTGTTTTTTTTTTAACTTTTTGATGTATTTGATGCAAATTACTAAGGCAATACCTTTTTTATAGAGAGAGTTTTGTCAATTAATGTGACTGCTACAGTTGCCGAAATAAGAAAAGGAATAATGACTTATTAAAATACGCACTTGACAGATCAAAAGGTGGTCGTCGGCGCGTAAAAGGCGATTAACCCGATGTATAACATTCATACTTTTTCCTAGTTGTTCTGGAACTATTGATAATAGTTATTATTGATAAATTGATAAATATATTACTGATAAATAAAACTTTTTTTTTCAAACATTTTATTTTATTTGCATTGTATGTAAAGTCCGTTGAAGCAATTTTAGTTGGATCTGATTAATTTACGTGAAATATAATATCCTCTGCGCAAATTATTGCTTTTTTATTGTGTTATTTTATTGCAGTTAAATTTGAGATAATTTTTTAGTTAATTGGATTTAACCAAAATAAAAAACAAAAATCAACGTTGAACTTATCAACTACGTATTAATCGAATATATCACCTATTCAAAGTTGAAATATGGTTGATATGTAGTCGATAAGACGTTAGATCAACGTTGAAACGACGTAATCATCGACGTTGTTTCAACGTCGTAGTTTTCGACGTCGGATTTTATTTTTAATTCAACCAAATTTCAACGTTGTTTCAACGTGGTATATGGTCGGTTTGCGACGTCGTTTCAGCGTTATTTCAACGTCATTGTGCCTGCTGGGTAAAGAAGCGCAATCGCCGATGCAACCAGTTAGACATGAGACATTGTTATCAAAAATTCAAAAAAAAATGACATTGTGTGTACCACCATTTTCAATATTTGAAAATGGTGGTACACGTGGTGATTATTTAGAAAGAGTTTATTCACTTCTAATGACGGTGAAACCGACAAGTGTTGAGGCTGAGCGGGCATTTTCTTCCGTTGGACTGTTTAATAATAAAATTCGAATAATGAAATAATAATAATGAAACAATGAACGCGTAGGGCTTGCTAAAGTCACATTTCAAAGTACGTGAAGTATGATATATTTCCTTATTTCTAATGAAATCTCCTAACATTAATTAACATGTTTTTCTTTTATTCATGCAATGATGTAATGCAAACAGCATTGTTTATAAAATATATTTTTGTTAAAGTGTGTACTGTTTTTATTCTACTTAATGTTATATAGATGTTATATCTGTTTTTCAATCCCAGGATCCCGGGATTGAGAAAAACCTCCGGAAATACAAACTCTAATATATATATATATATATATATATATATATATATATATATATATATATATATATATATATTATATATATATATATATATATATATATATATATATATTTGAATAAAATTAACAACACTTTTAAAATGTTAGTTATACATGTTTCGAATTACATAGTTCATTGTAAGTAAAATTTACAAAAATCTTTAAAAAACCGTTTTTATAAGTTATACAAATAATTTATTTTATTACAAAAATCTATTATAAGATTTATTACAAAAATTTAAAAAGACCATTAAAATACAATAACAAAATGCGTGAGGCTAAAAACTCAATTAAAAACCCTAACCCTAACCTTAGCCCTTACCCTAACTTTAACAAAAAAAATTATAAAATGGATTTGAAGATAATTTCTGAATTACTCAAAAAACAGAAGAATGATATTCTAGAAGAAACAAGAAAGCTGTTAAAAGATCATGAAAAAGTATTAACGTCAATAACGGCAGTAAATATGAAAATACTTACTAAACGATTAGGAAAGAATGAAAAAGTCGGAGCGAAAATTCAACTAAAATCAATAACATTGCAATTGAATTAGAAACTACAAATAAAAAAGTTATGTCTCTAGAAGCTGATTGCAGCGATATTATTAAAGCTATTCAATCTAACGAAGAGATTATTACCGATAAATTTGAAGTTGCAAAGAAAAAAAACGAAAGAGTTAAGCAATAAAATGAAAGACAATAGCGAAATACTTAATATAATAAGTAAACTTAGAGAAATTGAATATCGCTCACGAAGGAACAACCTAAGAATAGAAGGCATAAAAGAAAACGAAAATGAAAATTGGAGTGTCAGTGAATCCAAGGTGCAGAAGCTTTTTGAAGATATACTTGGTTTAAAAAGTATAAAAATTTAGAGGGCTCACAGGATTGGACTTAAAAGCACACATAAGATAAGACCGATAGTTGCCAAACTACTAAACTATAAAGACAAAGTAGACATTTTAAAACAAGCAAAAAATTTAAAAGGGAAAAATATTTATATTAATGAAGACTACTGCACTGACTACAATTATTAGAAATATTACAATTATAAGAAAACAGCTTCGAGAACAACTGAAAAAAGAACGAGAAGGCAGAAAATGCGCAGTAATACTGTACGATAACCTAATCATTCGCGACTGGACTCCCAAAGAAAAGTAAAAAGTTTATGTTTTTATTTTATTTTTATTGCTTAAACTCTTATTTTAAAATGAAAACAAACTTATTATCTAATTTTAATGCTAAAAATAACACATCCAACGATAATGACATAAATAAAATTAAAGCTTTTCTAATAAAAAAAATATATACTTTTAGAATAAAATTCTAAATCAAATATTAGCTTGTATAAGAATGGGGAAGGGATGGAAAATATAAGCTCTTATTATTACAGTTCAAACGTTTCAACAATAACTACTAACATAGATGATAATGCACTATCCATACTGCTTCTAAATATAAGGAATATACAAAAAAAATTTAATAATCTTAAGGAATTTTTATTTAGAGTGAAAATAAATTTTCAAGTTTTATGCTTAACAGAAACATGGTGCCGGAATAAAAAAATTGAAAATAACTTATTATTAATTCGCTTTTTAATTTTAAAATCATTAATTCGCTTTTTAATTTTATTTTTTCCTGATATTTTGTTGATGGTTTTTTGTGAAATTATAAGCACTGGAAAGTGTTTATAAATGTCGGTGATAAATACTCCAGTCTTAACTTTTATGTTTTTGAAATTGTTAATTATGGTTTGATCAATTAGTGTAGCACTATTTTTTGTTATGCGTGTTGGTTTGTTAATTGTTTGAATGAAACCATTTTGAAATGTAGTATTGGTAAAATTTCTGAAGTTTTTATTTTTTTCATAATCGAGCAAGTCTAAATTGAGATCGCCCTTCAAAATAAATTAGTTTGCCACAAATATCATATTTTGTAATTAAATTTTTAAAGTGTTTGTTGAATGCTTTTATATTACCTGAAGGCGGTCTATATATGACGTGCAAGATTTCTTTAGATTTTAAACTTCGTAATGAATTGTGCTCAATAACAAAAGATTATGAGCTATTAACGATTGAGCTAATAAACAACACGAGCAAAAACATAATCTTGCACGTCATATATAGACCGCCTTCAGCCCAGCAAGGAAAAATACGTATATTATACATATAAAATACGTCTTTGTCCTACTCTTCGATACGTATATTCTAATTCTTAAATGCAAATCTATAATACGTATTAATTAGATGATTACAATGCGTTGGTAATAGACGTATAATATACGTATTTAAAATACGTCTCAGATATCTATAATTTAAGTATTAAATGCAAATCTATAATTCGTATTAATTAGATAAATAAAATGCGTTGATAATAGACGTATATAAGACGTATTTAAAATTATTAGGTTTCTATAATTTCTGTATTAAATGCAAATCTGTTTATTTATAGATGTCAAATCTGTAATACATGTTCGCAAAATGAAGAGTAGATTGTTGTATTATCTACCGTTGTATAATTATTGCGGAAATAGATTAATTTCTATCTTCGCAGCCATTGTTTTACCACAAAAATTGTGTTGTACAACCGACGTTAATTTGTGCAACTATGCTAGACAACGTTTCCATTATAAAACAAAGTTGTTACAGAACTGTTGTACAACATTTCTACAACTATTGGAAACCAAGCTTAAAAGAACATTAAAACATTTTGAATTGTATAATATTATTGTTTATTTATTTAAAAAAAGTAACTATATACTATAACATAAACTATATACATATAATATAATATAAATGTTAGATATCAATGGAATGGTTCAATCTTCCTGGTGCATTCTTTAGTTTATTCCCGACAACTCTAAATAATTCTTTTTCACTAACGGTATACCTGTCTTGTAACGCTTCTAAAATAAGTTAAGCAAAAATATTTAAAATTAAAAATATCGTCAGCTTAATATATATATAGTTGAATACGACACTTAAGTGTCGCATTTATCATTTTTGAAAAAAATGACTATGTACAATATAAATTGTATCTCACCAAACATAACGTCCTTTAACTTAAGGTTTTCAAACGATATTTTGTTTTCTCTGCCTTTACGTTTACTCCCTTTAATGTTCATATTCGCCATCAGGTTTACGGAAAATAATCTAAAATCGAAAAAATATTAAAGGTAAGATCTGAAGGTGAGATCTGAATGTTGTTAAATTCATTCTTGTTTACCGCTTATTTTGACTGTTATTGTATAAAAAAATGTAATTTAAAAAAAAGCTGCAACAAATTGTTTTAAAACAAATCAATCAGAACGCATAAAAAGTAAGTAGTGATTTTTTGGAAAACAAAAAGTGAAAACGCTATATTTTTCTTTGGATTTTACCTCAATACACTGAGTTTCTAAATTAAAATCCTTATTCATTTGTATGTTCATTTTAAAAAATGTGTATATTATTCTATATATTAAATCTACATATTATTTATCGTATATCTTACATTTTTTTACAAAAATTATGCTTTCTTAATTAAAAATAGAAAATAAAACATACTTTCCCAACATATTTCTGGTACAATCTGCCATATCCACACCACCAATATTCTTCAGTTTAGATAACTAAAAAAAAACGTTATTTAAAGCTTATTTAAGAAGTTTTCAACCCCTTTCTAAATAGACTGTTTAAAAGATATGATGTGTATGCTTTATTCAATATCCATTATTTTTTATGTATTAAAAAATCATTTTTATCTCTTTAATAATTACATTATTGCAAGAAATAAAAATCATTATAATTGCAATGATAACACAATTTAAAAAAGTCAATATTACCAAAAAGTTAATATTATTAATTAACATATATATAAAAAAAAAAGCTTACAATTGCTTTTCGCTGCACATCATCCTTGATAACTTCTTCTAGTTCATCGAGTTGGTCAGAGTTATTAATTTTTTCGATATGAAATTTACTATTTTCTGGGTCCTTAACCTCTACTAATTTTGAAAGAAGATCTCTAATTTCAACAAGATACCGAAACGACTTGCGTTGATACTCTAGAATATTGAAAACGTTTTTGTTTAAATTTTTTTTAATTGTAAAATTTAACATTGTATCTAATGATTCAATAATTGATATAATAAATTTTAGCAAACAATTTTTTTTAACTATTTATCAAATTAAAGCCAAACTCACTTCCTTTTTCCATTGGAAACAGTTGCTTTTCTTTTTCTAAACAATAAACTACTTTTCAGATCACATTTAAATTGGAGTCGATTAGAGTGTCAAAACAAAGTTATACACTTACTTGACTTTTTGTCACATTTAGTCACAGTACAGTGACTTGGTGATTGAGACTGACTTTCTTCTTCCAATGGAAACTGTTGCTTTTCTTTTTCTAAAAAATAAATCCCTTTTTCAGATCACATTTAAATTGGAATTGATTAGAATGTCAAAACAAAGTTTTAAACTTACTTGACTTTTTTTTGCGTTTAGTAACAGCATGGTGACTTGTAGATTGAGACTGACTTTCTTCTTCCATAGGAAACTGTTGCTTTTCTTTTTCTAAACAATAAATCCCTTTTTCAGATCACATTTAAATTGGAATCGATTAGAGTGTCAAAACGAAGTTATACACTTACTTGACATTATGTCGCGTTTAGCCACAGCATGGTGACTTGGTGATTGAGACTGACTTTCTTCTTCCAATGGAAACTGTTGCTTTTCTTTTTCTAAAAAATAAATCCCTTTTTCAGATCAAATTTAAATTGGAATTGATTAGAATGTCAAAACAAAGTTTTAAACTTACTTGACTTTTTTTTGCGTTTAGTAACAGCATGGTGACTTGTAGATTGAGACTGACTTTCTTCTTCCATAGGAAACTGTTGCTTTTCTTTTTCTAAAAAATAAATCCCTTTTTCAGATCACATTTAAATTGGAATTGATTAGAATGTCAAAACAAAGTTTTAAACTTACTTGACTTTTTGTTTGGTTTAGCCCCAGCATGGTGACTTGGTGATTGAGAGTTTATATTTCTTTTTTTATTTAATCGAATAAAATCTACTATCTCATCATCATCAGATGTTGCATCTATTGCAAAAAATTGTTCAAATATAAGTAAAAATAAATAGTATCTAGTGAGTCATATCAAAATATATGAAAATATATAACTAACATTCTCAGTTGATTTTTTTTCTCATTTTGCTGCATTTAAGTAAGGATTTTATATACTTATTTACTAGGTGAGCTAACTTCACTATGGATAAGGACTTAAAGTTATTTCTAATTTTAAGAAATTATTTATAAATAATCTTATTACTGCATTACCTGAATGTAGTGTCAGATCTTTTACTGTTTTATCTAAAAATGAAGCATTGTCATTGATGATGGCTACAGTTTCTGCTTTAAAATAAACGTCTAATGTTAAAATATTATTTGATGATGCAAAAAAATTAAATGAACAATAATAGCAAGAAAATTATGAAAAATATGAAAAGGTTAATAAAATACTTTTATTTTCTTTGAGGATGTCGATTGACAGTTTGTAGGAGGAAGGAGGTTTTGGTAGTAAAATAGGGACATCTTTGCTGATTCCTGTTAGAGATATCAACAGAGATAAATAATATATTAGTAGAATTAACATCAAGATAATTAGTGTGGAGGGTGCAACCTAATTTCAGCTAAATCATTAAAACAAGTTTGAACCTGAGGTCACTTGATTGCTAAATTCATCATCAGTGGTAACTTGCTCACCGCAAGATGTAAAATTAAAGTCATTGCACAACTGTCTATCTTCTGGAAATATGAAAACAGTTGAAATAAATTAGGGATATAAATAAACAAATAACAAAGATGAAAAGCAAATTGTTAGGAAAAAACTGATTAAAAAAAACTTTTAACTAAAACAAAAAAAAGTTAAAAAAAAAGAAATAGGACTTGCCATCTACAATTTTTGTTTTTAACCATTTAAACTTTCTCCATGATTCATGGTCAACCTCAATATTTTCAGAAATGGCCCTCTGAACTGACATTGTAGAAGGCCAAAAAACAACACCCATTTCTTCATTGATCCAATTTGCAGGAAGCACATCTTCAAAAAAGGAATTTTCATTTTCTTGCCACACAACCCTTGCCCAAAGTATTTTTTTTAGCTTAATATTACAAGCCATTATATAAATTAAGTATATAACCTAAAAGAAATAACTAAATAATTTTGACAAATTGATTCTTTTATTTATAAGCAACCCAATAACAGTTTAAGTTAATTCAGTTAAATTATACTAAATTCAATGTTTTATATAGCTTGATTTAAATGTAACTAAAAAAACGACTTTTTTCATCCTTTTTAATTAAATTCAACAAAGAATAACATTGTTTTAAACAGAGTTTTTTCATCCTTAATAAATATTTTATAAGATTAACATCATATATTACATTGCTGATACTTCAAAATTACACTTCCAAATAAAGTTTCTATTATTGACAAACTTTTAAATACAAAATGTTATAGTAGGAAAAAAAAAACTTTTCAGTATGCAATAAAGGAAAACAAACACAAAAAGTATTCTCATAGCAACATGAAAACACAAAAAATGTTCATATGTTTTTTTGGAAACAATGCTTTTTAAAACTAAAGGCCCTGTGTATAGTAAGAACTGCCTAAATTCAGTAGCTTTCCAAAATGGTAATTCGGACAATGATCTAGGTTGCCGAACAAAATCAGAAGGTAGCATACCATTTAAGGCCACTAACCTTGCAGATAAGTCTTGAACTTGTAAATTTGATAGCCTACAGATTCTTGGCCCTTGCTTTAAAAATGTTAGAATTCGTTTCATCACTCCTAAACATGTTAAATGCATGTAGTCTAAAATAAAACTATCAATACAAGAAATTTGCAAAATAATTAGAGGAGTGTAAAACTTTTGGTGATCTTTGTACAAGAAAGCATTAAACTGATGTGTTTCTCTCGGCAAACAATTATGGAAATCATTAAAGACAATTTTATGGTTTTTGTATGTACCTTTTGCTTGACAACGTTCACAAGAAAAATATCCAGTTTGGCCAATAATACCTTTGAGAAAAGAGCGAGCTGGAGCATCACAAATAAAACCTTTTATTGAAAATGGATATCTTTTACCTTCATACAATATTCCAGAAAACTGCAATAACTTTATCTCGTCTATAAACTGAGAAAGAAACACTTCTACAGAATTTGGTTTTGAGAACCCACAAAACAAGCCAATCAAAAAAACATCTGAATGCAAAAACCTCCCTAGAATAGGCCATAATTGTTTTTTAGATGATTTAAAAAGTGGAAGACCATCAATATTAATGAGCAGCTGAACACTATCAACATTATTATTTTGAATTTTATTAAGCTCACTCACAATTCCAACTTCAACTCCAAAATAAGTGAAAAACCCTCCTTCCTTTTCTTCAAAGTCAATACGCCTAGGAGTATTTAGAAAAGTTCGACAATTTTTTGGTAAACAATGCCCTTCACTTATAAGCAATTCAAGAAGATCATTTGTGCAATTATTACTTAATTTATACTTTAGTACCAAATGTCTTAATTTTTGATTGAATGTTAAAGCATCTTTTATAGGGAATATTTCTGGATTACCAATTGATTCAGCCGAAGATATATAATTATCATAATATCCAAAATCAGAACTACTATTATGATCAGACAAATAATTAACTTGCTTTTCGACGATGTCTTTCAAAGGCTGTGTTGTTGGTATATCATTAGTGTCACTGTCATTGCTGGTTGAATCAACAATATTATCTAAAATTGCATTTAATCTACGGTACTTTTTGAAGTATGCCATATTTTATAATATTGAAAAAAGCTAAATAAAACTTTTGCAAATATAAACGTTTCTATTAACTTATAACATGAGTTAGCAACAACATAATGACAAATAATAACATAGTTATCAACAATATTAAAAAAAAAAAATCAAATACTAAAAGCAAACAAATATATTAAATGCACTCAAACAATATAGTGCAAAAAACAAAGTTTAAAATAAAGTAAACTGCAATCATAAAACCAAATCATGTTTGATTTAAGTAATAAAAATAATATATATTAAATTATATATATAATATATATATATATATATATATATATATATATATATATATATATATATATATATATATATATATATATATATATATATATATATATATATATATATGTTATATATATATGCCTATATATACTTATATATACATATATATATATATATATATATATATATATATATATATATATATATATATATATATATGTATATATACTTTTATATACATATACTGATATATATGCCTATATATACTTATATATATATATATATATATATATATATATATATATATATTTATAAATATATACTATAAGTATATATAGTTTATATATTTTATATATGTTTATATATATATACATATATATATATAGTATAGTATATATTATTAATATATACTATAATATATATATATATATACATAGTATATATATATATATACATAGTATATATATATATATATATATATATATATATATATATATATATATATATATATATATATATATATTATATATATATACATACATACATAAAATATATACATATATATACATACATACATACATATATATATATATATATAATATATATATACATATATATATACATTATACATATATAATATATATATATATATAATATATGTACATATATTATATATATGTATGTATGCATGTATACATATGTATATATTTTATATATGTATGTTATATAAGTATGTTATATTATATGTATATTAAACATATATATAATCAGTGACGGATCCAGGGGAGGGGATGGGGGTATGCATCCCCCCCCCCCCCACCAGAACATAAATACCCTGAAATAATCGAAATATTGAAACTATTGAAATAATCTGCGCTCTTGATCTTAAATTCTAACCACTTTTGGTATCCACATCCCCCCCCCACCACCAAAAAATCCTGGATCCGTCACTGTATATAATATATATGTATAAAAATCATCAATAAGATACAACGTTTGCTCACACTGTTTGCCATTTTATTTTATTCTGGAATACTTTTTCCCGCTTCTTTAATGCAATTGCGTAAGATGATTTCTTTTTCAAGTCACTGGGATATTTGGAAAAATTATTTTATTTAGTAATATTTTTCCCACTTGTTTTATGCAATGTGTTTAGCCTTTTTTTCTTCTTGAAATAAAACTAAAGTATATTGTAAAATTTATATTGGATAACAAGCCTCAAAAATTGTCATTAAAATACCGCTAAAATTTATATTGGCCAATATAAATTTTAGCGGTTTTGTAATGCAAATTTGAGTAGTTGATACACATAAGTTGACACACTTAAAAGTGTGTGTTGATTTGAAAATGATTTAGTTGACCATATTATGGTCCATAATTATGGACCATAATATGATTAACTAAATCACTTGAGTGATTTAGTTAACCATATTATGGTCCATAATTATGGACCATAATATGGTTAACTAAATCAAAATTACAATAGTAATTTTATTTTAAAATGATATTAAAAAAGTTAACTGGAGAATAGAGTAACAACCAAGAACGTAAAGATGTACAAAAAGCTGTCTATAAATCAAGTCAATAAATAAGAAGCAATAGCTGAATAACAACATTTATTTTTTACAATTAGTATTTATCTTTATTCAAATATATTCGACTAAAGGTCGTCTTCAAAAGACGTTCAGAATACACATTTTTTTCGTATGCCTTTGTGGTCTCAAATAAAAACTTCAAAAAAAAGTATTTAAAACATTTTTTAATGATGACTTTAGTCTTTTAAAGACGTTTTAAACACGTATTATATTTGTTTGCGAAAGATATCTTTCATATATAGAAATAATACGTATTTAATACGTCTCTTAAAGATAAGTTTTATATTCAGCTAAAACTCATCTTGAAAATTCGTTTTTTATGCGTATTTTTATCGTCTACTCTAGAAAAGATGTGAATAATATTAAAATAATACGTATTGAATACGTCTTGTCCTTGCTGGGAGGTAATATAAAAGCATTCAACAAACACTTTAAAAATTTAATTACATAATATGATATTTGTGGCAAACTAATTTATTTTGAAGGGCGATCTCAATTTAGACTTGCTCGATTATGAAAAAAATAAAAACTTCAGAAATTTTACCAATACTACATTTCAAAATGGTTTCATTCAAACAATTAACAAACCAACACGCATAACAAAAAATAGTGCTACACTAATTGATCAAACCATAATTAACAATTTCAAAAACATAAAAGTTAAGACTGGAGTATTTATCACCGACATTTATAAACACTTTCCAGAGCTTATAATTTCACAAAAAACCATCAACAAAATATCAGGAAAAAATAAAATTAAAAAGCGAATTAATGATTTTAAAATTAAAAAGCGAATTATTAATGACTCATCCATTAATACTTTTATAAATCTGTTATCCGCGACAAATTGGGAAGTTATTTTGAAAATTAAAGATGCAGAGGAAGCTTTTGATAGGTTTCATAGCATATTTCAAAGCCACTATAATGAAGCTTTCTCAGTTATTAGTAAGTTTATCAAAATCAAATCCCAGAAAAATCCTTGGATAACAACGGGAATAATAAAGTCATCAAAAAAACAAACATAGATTATACAAAAAGTTTATAAAAAAAAAACTTATGAAAACAAAACAAAATATAAAAAATTAAAACGGTTTTTAAAAACAGTTATAAAGTATTCAAAAAGGCAGTATTACACTAATCAGTTACTTAACTGCAAAAATGATGTATAAAAAATGTTGCGCATAATGAAAGAGGTGATAGGTAAAAAAAGCATAAGCACTAATGGATTTCCCAAAAAACTTATTATAAATAATTGTGAAATTACTAATGACTTTTTAATCGCTAATTCTTTCAATCATGCGTTTGTTAATACGGGCCCAAGTATGGCCTCTAAAATAAAAAATAGTAAAACTAGCTTTGAATCATACTTAACTTCTACTAATAATCTTATGGAAAATATTAAGTTATCTGAAAAAGAACTACTTGATGCTGTAAATTTATTAAAACCAAATAAAGGTAATAGAGTTGATGATATAAGTAGCAATATAATAATTAAATCAATATTTTATTTAAAAACTCCGCTTCTGCACATTTTCAGTCTTTCATTAGAACAAGGAATCTTTCCTGATAAACTAAAGGTTGCAAGGGTGATGCCGGTTCTAAAATCTGGAGATGCAACATGTATTGCAAATTATAGACCTATTTCAATACTACCATGCTTCTCAAAAATATTAGAACATCTTATGTATAAAAGACTGTACTATTTCTCAGATATTAATAACATTCTTTATAATAAACAATTTGAATTCAAAAAGGGTCACTCTACTGATCAGGCAATTGTTCATCTTGTTCATGATATTCTTAAATCTTTTGATGAAAATAAATATACTTTAGGCGTATTTATTGATCTCAGCAAGGCTTTTGACACTGTAAATTATCATATTTTATTAACAAAATTAAAAAACTATGGTGTTAAACACTCGAACCTTAAATGGTTTAAAAGATATCTGTCAAATAGACAGCAATATCTTTCTCATAATTTCGTAAAAACTAACAACATAAATAAACTAAGCAAATCTTGTAATGTATTAGGCACAATCTTGTTTGCAGATGTTACTAATCTATTTTATGCTCACAATGATATAATGTATTAGACACAATCTTGTTTGCAGTCAATCTGATATAATGTATCTATCAATCTGATATAATGTATTAGACACAATCTTGTTTGTAGACGATACTAATCTATTTTATGCTCACAATGATATAATGTATTAGACACAATCTTGTTTGCAGTCAATCTGATATAATGTATCTATTAATCTGATGTAATGTATTAGACACAATCTTGTTTGCAGATGATACTAATCTATTTTATCCTCACAATGATATAAAAATGTTATTTAAAACTGTAAACACAGAACTACTATACCTTGCTGAATGGTTTAAAGCAAACCAATTGTCTCTAAATTTAACTAAGATAAAATATACTTTTTTCCATCGCTATTATGAACGAGCCAAAATTCTATTAAAACTTTAAAATCTTTGTATTAACAATTGCGAAATAAAAAGAGAGTTATTATTAAAATTTCTAGGAGTACTCCTCGACGAAAATGTAACATGAAGAAATCATACAAAATATATTTAAGGTAAAATATCAAGTAGCATTGGCCTACTCCATACGGCAAAACTTTTTTTGAATTCAAGTTGTTTAAAACTCTTATATTTTTCTTTTATTCATTCCTATTTTAATTACGCTAATATGTGTAGTACCAATAAAAATAAATCAAAAAAACTCTTTAACATGCAAAAACATGCAGTCAGAATTGTATCCAATAAAAACCGCAGTCACCCTCCCAACCTTTATTTACTAAGTTAAATATACTGAAAATCTTCGAAATAAATATTTATTATCTTTTAATTTTTATGTTAAAAATTAAGAAACGTATTAGTCCAAAAACTTTTGATCTCTTTTTCAAAACTAATCAGATTAAATACTTAATTAGGCATTCAAGTAATACCTACACACAACACATAAGTTATTATGCGACAACTGAGTTTTCAATTTGAATTAGAGGACCAAAGGCATGGAATAAAATACTAACATCTGAACTTAAAACTCTTACATTGTTTAAAGAGTTTAAGGCCAAATTTAGACAGTTATTACTAAAAAATGATCTATCGCAAAACTTTTTCCTAAAAAAGCAAAATATCCTCATGATTGATCAATCAATTAAATGAGGAGTATATTAATATTAGAAACATTTGAGTTGAATGCACTTTTGACTTTTCAAATTTATTTATGTTTTTGTTGTTTTATTATGCGTTGTTGTTCTTTTTACTTTTTATTTTTTGCTTCTCAATAATATGTTTTATTTATCACTTTACCAATTTTACGTTGTTTTTTTTTTATATTGTCAACGGAAATGCTGATTTTTTAATTAAACATTATATTTACGGAACTTATCAAGGGACCTGGCGTCTTATCGCCAAGCTCCTTGATAAATATTTTTAGTATTATTAAATGTATTAGTCTTCTTCTCGCCCCTGCTACATATATATCTTGTCACTAACATACAGTTTGTATATATTAACATGGCAAAACAAAAAAACACAAAAAAAAAACATAATAGGTACAAATAGTTAAAAAAAAAAATCATAAAATCAACGTCATAATAGTCAAAACAATTCAAGAATTTCATGTTTGACTTGTTTATTTAAACAGGGCCTTTGCCACTTTATATGCAAACTTTCCTTTGTTTATAATTCGTACTTGCTTTCTTTTAATAATTTTTTTTTTTTAGTTTTGTTCTTTATTACAATATTTAATACAATATTTACAAATATATCAATAAGAAAAATTACATGCAAAAAAACCTTTAAAAAATAAATAATAAAGATAAAGAACCCGGATACTCAATGAAGAGCATACAGGTCTTGTCACCGAGAACCGCTGTTGAAGAACTTTTATCTTAATTTAGATTTTAGAAAAAACAAAGATAGATAAATACAAATTTTAAACTTTAGTTATGGTCTTTATGGCTTGAATTAAAATATTAATTCGTCTGAATCGCATGACGCAAGCTAAAATGATAACATCATCATATTATTGATAAACGAATACGTCTCGCATCATACTCGCATCTATAAGATCACTGAATCTTGTTACTCAAATGTATCTTACAATTAAACTTGTCTTAATTGTTAATTAATTAATAAATAACCGAAAATAATAAGAATATGACTGCACTAGGTACATCCAAATGCACTTCAAGATTGTTCAAAAGATTGTGTAGAAGAATTTAGAAAGCCAAATGATGGTATCTCTGTTTGTGAAACCAAAATTATCAAATGTTAGTGCATTTACGTTTACGCTTCAACCGACAAAAGTGCAAAACCACTGTCAAAAGATGGTTAACTTCCAGAAGTATCATATATACAATATTTGCAGATACATCCATTCACATACATCAATTTTTTTTTTTTTTTTTTGTGTAATAATATATATATATATATATATATATATATATATATATATATATATATATATATATATATATATATATATACATATATATATATATTTTATTTTATTTTATTTTTTATTACAAAATTAAATTAAATATTAAAGGTATATACCGTTCATAAGACAAATACAAATATTACGAACTAAAATAAAAATTAGAGTAAACAAGTAAATAATAATAGACTACTGTACAAATAATGTCAGTGCAACTTTTAACAAAATTCAAATAAAGGTGTTTAAATATAGTTTCTCACATAAACATTAAATTAATATTGTATAAAAGTAAAATATAAATGAGTGACAACAAAACTGGGTATAATTAAAAGTATATAAATATATTTTTAATTGAAAAAATTACTTTTTTAATTTTCCTTTGAACATATGATAATTCCATTCATGAGAAAAATCAAAATTTTTCAAAATTATTTGGCTCCATAAAAAAGCTCCACGAAAAGAAATGCAAAATTTACCAAAGTTTATTTGAAATTTTGGTTGTTTAATAAAATTATCATTTCTTAAAGAGTTTTTATTTTTTTCTTTTAAAAAATATAAATTAAAAAAGGAAGCTGGAGATGAGTTGGTTTTTCATTTAAACATAAAACAAAGAACATTATAAACATTTAATTGGTATATATTAAAAACATTCATGTTAAATAAGATTGGCCTCGAGTAAGTAAAACGATTTTTGAAATTTATAAAACGTGCAATATGCTTTTGCTGATAATAAAGTGGCTTTAATTTACTTTTACGGATACTACCCTATGCAATATTAGCATAATTAGTATGACAGTGTATAAAAGAGTAATATGAAGTTAATGATGTTTGTTTAAAACGCTTCTTGCTTCATATAAAACTCCAATGCTTTTTGCAATTTTGTTTCATAAATGTCCGATATGATTCTTCCATGATAAATTCTACAATGATACCTAGAAAATTTGTGAAAATTACTCTTTTCATTTGAGTATTATCAATATGAAGAAGAGGTATATTACTTGGAAGTAAATATTTTTTAAATCGTGTATGAAAGAAAATCCATTTAGTCTTATCAATGTTGAGTGAAAGTTTATTTGACTTTAACCAGTCAGATATTTTTGTTAACTCAATGTTCATATCATAAAAAAGTTTATTGATGTTATTATTAAATAGGAATAGGCTTGTATCATCAGCAAACATTATAGTTGTTAATTTTGAGACTTCATGGAGATCGTTAACATAAATTAGAAATAATATCCCTGTGGAACTCCACAAGTTATATTTAGATAATCTTGAAGAAGATCCGTAGACATAGATAAATTGTTTGCGATGTTTTAAATAGCTTTTTAGTAGTTTTAAAATATTACCGGTGATACCATAATTTTCAAGTTTTTTAAACAGTATTTCATGGTCAATTGTGTCAAAAGCCTTAGATAAGTGTATAAAGACACCTAAAGTAAACACTCACTTTTCGAATGAATCAGTTATACTATGAGTAAGATGAATTATTGCATGTTCAGTAGAGTTATTTCTTTTAAAACCGTTTTGATTTATGTAAAGTATATTATTAACAGCAAGATGATTAGATATTTGGTTGAACATAATTCTTTCTAAAATTTTTGAAAAAACAGAGAGGATAGGTATTGGTCGATAATTACTGACATTTGATGGTTCACCGCCTTTAAATATAGGAGTTATTTTGGCTCTTTTCAATTGATCGGGGAAAATTCCATGATTTATAGAACATTTAAAAACTTTAAAAAGAATATGTTTTAAGATATCGTATGAATCTATGACTATATTACAATTTATATAATCAGGACCAACTGATTTATTAGTTTTAAGCATTTTAAAAACACTTTCAAATTCTGAAGAAGAAACTTCAAATTTATTTGAACCAGAGATTCATGGAAACACGTGATCATTAGTGTCAATTATTTGCCATGTGCGTTTTGAATTATGTTTATATTTTTCTAGTAAATCATAGTAATATCGTTTTTTAAATTTTTTTCTTTGACTTTTAATCATTTTAGCATAATTTTTATAAACAATTTTATTTTCTGGTGTTGATTTTTTCAAGTACTTTATATACAGTTTTTGCTTTATGTTTTAAGGATTTTTGATGAAAAATGTTTTTTATCTTGCTTGAAATGTTCATCAATGCGTTGTGAAAAACTTTGAACAGTTCGTCCTATGTAGCAAACATTGCAGTTAGCACAATTAGATTTGTAAAGAATGGTTGATTTACTATTTCTTGGAAGTAAGTCTTTTAGTGAAAAGTATTGCTTAATTTTAAAAGAAGAAAACAGTAATTTGATTTTTAAATATTTTTTGCATAACTTTTTAGTTAATTTATTTATTTTGTTTTGAATATTTCTAGAACCATCACCTATATATGGCAACCTCAAATATTTGAAATTAAGAGATTCGTTGTTGTTGTATTTAGATGTAACCAATTTTTAATTTAAATAGTTGTTTATACATTTATCAATAAGTTTAATTGGATACTGATTTTTCAATAAGACCGTTTTTAGGTTAATAATATCGTTATGGTTACCAAACCAGGTATTATTAATTTTAAAACAACGGTCAGTAAGAGTTTTAACTCAAGTTTGTAGCTAATTAAGGTAAAGCTAAATAAGTTTGTCAAAAGACCAGTATATGGCTCCTTATGGTAAATATTAGTGATCAAATCATGGTTATTTTCAATGCAAACATCCAAAAATAGTAAATATCATTTTGATTACAGTTCGCATGTAAATTTGATGTTAGGATGTCTAGAATTTAAATACTCGAGAAAAATAGTACTATCGGTTTTTAAGTAAAATGATGCAAAAATATCATATACATAACTTTCAAAAAATAAAGGTTTATTGCCGTTTCTAAGTACCCCATGAATAAATTGGCTAAAACAGGAGCAATTGGAGACCCCATAGCTGCACCATCAAATAGATCATAATACTTACCACAAAACAAAAAATTAGAATTACATGTTGCAAACCTAAATAATTTTTTTAAAATAGTTTTAGAAATTTAAAGTTCCTGATTTTTATTTAATATTTTAGAAACCGCTTATTCAATAGTCTCTTTTAATAGAATATTAGTGAATATACTTTTAACATCAAAAGAAATTAAATAATTATTACTAAAACTATGTAATTTTAATTCTTTAATAAAAGTAAAGGAACCTTTTGATAAATACTTTAGTTCAATACCGGGTTTGGCTAAAGTACTAAAGAATTAAGCTAGTTTGTAATTATAAGCATTAATTGAAGAAATAATTGGTCTGAATTTAGGAATTTTTTCAAACTAAGTCTAAAAAATTTATAAAAGAAACTTCCTAAAAATTTATTGTTACAAAATAAATTATTTTGTTATATTTAAAAATTTTTTTTGTTTTTCTCTGTGGACTTTTTTCCTCCATTGTAGTTGTGCAAGAATAAAAGCAAAACCTCTTCATTTTCAGAAATATTGTCGACTATGAGCTAAACAGTTCTTTCAGAGCGTTTATTAACAACAGTATCATGAAAAACAGCATCCTGAAATTTAGGTGTAAACCCATACAAGTGCAATATTTGGATGAGATATGGTTCATTCATTGACAGTTACTTTTACTGTGACCTATGATAAGAAAAAAGTGATTGATTAAACTTTTTGTGACCGAATTTTAGACGGCTTTAATGTACTGAAATCTAAAGAATTAAGGATCGCTATGTTGACTCCTATTTATGCTGATGGATTTCGAAAAATCTTTTTTCTTGACGTCTTTTTTTGAATTTTTCATGAAGGGCCAAAACACAATATTGTATAGAAGCCATGTGTGATCAACATGGAATGATTTTCATGTAAAGTTAGCATAGAATGTCTTGATGTAGAGAATGAGGTAGGGTTTTATGCAATTGATTAAAACTTTTGTAGAACATTATTACACATTAATAAATAAATTTTACATAGGAAAATATAGGGAGTTTTAGTTTTACGACAAAAGGAATAAGTTTTGCGTACATTAACAAACACTAAGCTTTTTAATAAATATGTATACAAAATAAACATTTTTTTTTTGTATCTATCACCTAAAGATCTAGCATTTGATTGGTGTAATACCCAATCTGAAAAAACGACTATCACATGAAATAAGTAGCAACTTCAATGGTTTCTAAACTACTGAAATAGCTTCTGATGCTCCATGTCTGGTTAGTTACAACATAAAAAATATGAAATACGTAAATATAGCGAAAAAGGGTTCCAGTGTACAAAAAATCATTTTCATAATTAACAAAGGCGCTAAAATATATTTTTTTCTAAACAAAAAACTAAAAGATTTTTGTTTCATCCGGGATATCCAGGCGCTCATCCAGGATTGAACATCCAGGAGCTCATCCAGGAGAGGACATCCATGCGCTCATACAGAATAGGACATCCAGAAGGTCATCCAGGATAGGACATCCATGAGCTCATCCAAGTCATCCATGATAGGACATCCAAGAGCTCATCCAGGATAGGACATCCAGGAGTAGGATAGGACATCCAACGAGCATACGAATACTAAAAATATTTTTGACGACATGTTTTAACTTAATATCTTCCCTACTATCAATAAACCCACCAGGGTAACTTTCAAATTTATTACTGCTATTGATAATATGTTAACAAACTCAATACAAGATATTTCTCTAAAATTAGGAATAATAAAAACAGATATTTCAGATGATTTTCCAATACGCTTTTCTTGGTCACAAAATTCCACAAAAATTAATAATTCAAAAATCTTATGTTATAAAAGAATTATCGATAAATATCAAAAGTTTAAGGACTTGCTATCAGCAACAAATTGGAAAAAGGTTTGTATTATCTAGATTACACCAAGAATGTAATCTAGATAATACAAACTGCGTATATTAACTTTATAAATTTATTTATTCTACAGTTTAATAAAAGTTTTTCAATTCAAGAAAAAGAAATAAAAGCAAAATATTTAAATTGTCCACGGATAACAAAGGAAATAAGAAAATCCTCAAAACAAATCAAAAACTATACGTAATATACTTAAAAAATAGAAGCGAAGCGAACCTATCCATCTACAACTTTAAGATATCGTTTGAAACAACAAGACTATCAAAATTCTCAATTACATATCGTGGTCTCTATTTATTTAACAAATTAGTTTCCAGAAACGAATCACTATTAAACCTAAACAACGAACACTCTTTGAAAATAAAGCTAAAATCTATAATAGTCAAATTCAACTACTATAAGAAGTTTTTTTAAATATTAATAAAAAAAATTTTAAAAAATGTTAATACAAATTGATAATAAAAAATAATAATACTAATAACAAGGTATATATGTACAACATACATATATACTACGTATGCAACTGATTTTTATGTTTGTTACACGTCCAGAAAAGGGTATTCGATGACAAGACTGACTTAAGTCTTCTGCGAACTTCCTATAACTACTAACAAGTAATTCTTCTAATCAATATTACACAAATTTTGTTTTTATCATATTTATACACAAGCATTAGTTTGAAAGGTGGTAAATAAACTTATTGTCAAACATCTAAACACTTCTCCGAAAAATCAGATAATTTATTTTTTATTTTAACTGGAATAATATAGAGATATATTTATCGGATTATTTTTACGTACACGTTACTACATTGTTGTAATTGGTGTTTACTTTAATCGTGTCTCGGAGTTGTATGCAACTGTATATTTTTTACTTCGTATATTTCGAACTTTATGTTTATGATATTTATGTTTGTATATCTTTACCGCCAATCTGTGATTGGTTACTTGTAAATAATTTGTAGTTGTAAAATAAACATGTAAAAAAATTAAAAGAGCTCATCCAGGATAGGTCATTCAGAAGCTCATCCAGGGGATAGGACATCCAGGAGCTTTTCTGCAAATGAATATGTATAAGTAAAATTAGTATGAAGTTATTAAATCTTTCATGGTTTATTAAATCTTTCATGGTCTATTTAATATTTCATGGTTTCTAGACTTTTATCTTATTGTGCTAGCTCTAGCCGAATAAAAATTTGAAGAAAGAGGTTAAGTTTTAAGGTTAAAAAAAACTAAGGGTGATTATCCATCAGCCCAAATGAGAGCCAACATCAAGTTCCTTAGTTGTTTAGATTTCAGTGGATCGAAGCCGCCAATGTTAATTTGATTAGGCAAAACAATTTCCCAACTCTTGTTTCTTATAATAGGTTAAATTAAAAGAGGATGTCAATGGATGAATCTCTCCCCTCCGCTTTTAAATATTGAAAAGACTTCTACCTAAAACTTCAGGATTTTTATTTATATCTTCTCTTGCTGTTTTTAATCATTGCTATGAAAGAACCCCAGCCAAAGCCAAATAGGTAAGAGATCTGTTGTTTAAAGCCGGCTATGGGCAAGTTTTGATACACCAGTATGAAAAAAGGTGTAAACTTCCTGTTAAATGCTGTTCTGAGGTGCTTTGTGATAAGAGCGTTAGGGCTTCTTGGGGCATTTAAAATAAAAAGTTGAATTAAAAACTGTTAAGCTCATAAAGGGCAATATTGATGTTGCTAAAATTGTAGAGAAGAGACAGTACTTTTATTTTTGCACAACTACTAAAGGAAGAATAGAGGAAAAAGCAAGACCACCAAGAAAAATAAAAAGCAAATAAAAATATGACAGCAAAATTTTTTTTAATAATAAATTATTAAAAAGTTTGTTGTATAAATTTGTTAGATGTTTTATGCAACATATGTTTGGTGCTTCTATCAAAAAACTTAAAACATATTGGAAAAATTATCTTTATGGGCAAAAATTTGAAAAATTGCGATTATTGCAATTATGCGATTTTGTAGACAGATTTACACATAATGTTTCTAATAAACAATATTACCATGGATTTTTATTTAGTTTTTCTAACAAAGAAAAAACCCTCAAAAAAAAAAATTGATATTTTTGAGTTTTAGTACTAGCTTAAACCTGCCAAAAATGGGTTTAAAAAAGGGTAAAATACAAGTTTTGAGGTAGTTAAGCAATAATAAATTAGTAAAAACACTTCCTGAAGAGTCTTTTGGCGAAATAGCTTGTTGAAAAAAAGACAAATGTTTTTATTATTATATATACATACATAAATATATACATATATACATATAAATATATACATATATATATATATATATATATATATATATATATATATATATATATATATATATATATATATATATATATATATATATATATATATATATATATATATATATATATATATATATATATATATATATATATATATATGTATATATGTATATATATATATATATATATATATATATATATATATATATATATATATATATATATATATTATATGTATATATATATATATATATATATATATATATATATATATATATATATATATATATATATATATATATATATATATATATATATATATATATATATATATATATATATATATGTTTGGATCTTTGCCAAACGTACTTTTTGAGGCTGGTTAAACTCTTTGTCTTTATTAATAAAAATATTAAAAGTGATTTTTTGATTTACAAGATTTTTCCGTAGAAATTTTGAAATCTTATACAAGCCTGAGAAGATTGTCTGCAATAAATTTTATTTACAGTTTCGATACATCAACATATTTAATGTTTGATATTACTAACTTTTTTGCGTACTTCACTCTTCTCTTTATTGTTGTAATTCAGCCAGTTTTATCATTATTCGTCCAACAGTCAAACCTGCTTTACATAAGTTAATTTTATCTTTTATGTTTTACAGTTTCCTAAGGCATTTAGTTTCATAAATTTCCTAATTTTATTACTTGTCTAACATAGTTAAATCAGAATCTGTGACTTAGTTTTGAACATTTTGTGTGTTGTTTTTTAGAACATAACATACAGAATGTTCAAAATTTAGTCAGAGTTGATAGCTCTTTTTTAGTCAGAGTTGTCATTATGTCTCTTCATATGGTCCTAGTTTAATTTAAAAACTTTCAAACAATCTTTGTAACGCAAATACCGAACTGAATTTTCGGTATTTACGTTACGAAGATTGTTCGGTGGATTGATACTTTAAAAACCGGATTGATACTGTAGCTCTTTAACTATTTTACAGCCACTTTTAGGTACGAGAACCATTCTGGCACTGAACACTCTAGGAAAAGTTGAATGAATGCCACATAAAATTATTTAAGTTAATTAAAGCCCAGTTTTACTCAGCGATTTTATTACGGTATGACGCTAGCTACATAATCCAGTAAGCCTTTAGCTTAATAAGCTAGCTGTCCTCGTGATCTTTATCTTTACATATATCGATACCTATTTTCTTGTCTAAAATAGCTAGCAATCCTCGTGACAGAAAAATTTTTTTTTGTCGTATTCAGCAAACAGATAATTTTTATAACTTTATTTTAAAGTCGTGTACAACATTGGCCCTATGTTTTTTACAACAATGGGCCAATGTTTTATACCACGTTGGGCCAATGCCTATATTATGATCAAACCTGTATTTGTCTAATATCAAATTTTAACGTTAGGTCACTTTATCGGCATGCATTGGCTCAATATTCAGCCAATGTAAGCTTGCTACCTGAGCAAACATGGCCAATAAATTCTCTGAGGGGGAGGGAGGGAGTTTGACTTTACATGTATTTTTGAAACGCATTTCATATGCATATATTTTTTTCTTAATTACGTTTAACATGAAACGTTATTTTGTAAATTTTTTAGACCTTTATTTTTAATATTTACTATTATAAAAAATAACTTTTGTCTAAAAACTTATAAAAACTATGCAACTATTGTTTTTGAAGAAAGGATAAAAGTCAAATACAAATTTGACTATAAATTCCCAAAAGAATAAACTAAAATTTCCGTTTGTAGATATGATTACAAAAGTTATACAAATTTTGTTTAAAAAGTAACCAACCTCAGGCAATTTTTTTAAAATAGAGTATCTGAAAAAATATAACTAAAATTATTCATGTTTCAATACGCTTACAAGCGTAACAAAAAACACTGATGTCATTATAAACATTGGTTTCTAAAGATTATCGTCATGAACCTAATCATTTTATTATCTTTTAGGTAAATTTTTTATTTAAAATTTTGCTCCACGTTATCTATTTTAATCTAATATAAAAAAAGTGCATTTTGTGACGTCTTCTGACGTCAATTTAATGAACAAACAACTCATCATATATATAAATATATATATATATATATATATATATATATATATATATATATATATATATATATATATATATATATATATATATATATATATATATATATATATATATATATATATATATATATATATATATATATATATATATATATATATATATATATATATATATGTATAAATTAACTTTTACTAACAAAAAGAATTACATTTAATTAAATACTTCCTGAAACGATCAAACAAGTTTTAAAGTAAAAACATAATTGTTGTTAAGTAAAATATCGTCGCAATTGTTTTAACAATAACAAAAAGAGTATTTAATAAAAATGATTACTTATAATGAATAATAGCTCTTTTAATTATTTTATAAATAGAAATTACAATTGACGATTAAGTCTTTCAGAGTTTTATAACTGAAAGTTTTTTATACTATGTATAAGTATTTTATAGAAAATAATTTTTTTTTCGAAGGTGCATTTTTAAAAGTGTTTATTTAAAACTGTTTTTTGCTTAGCATGCCATTTTTTTTAATGTTGATTATTACTATATTTAAAGATGGCAGCTTTTGTTACAAACCAATAAAGTTTGAAAAAATAATAATAACTTGGTATCACACAGTGTGATACAAATTTTTTGTTAATGTGATATTGTTGTTTATTTTTTTTAATTTTGGTTTTCTACAAAACATGTTAAAAATGTTTTAATATTTATACCTTCTTTAGAAACGATGACATTATCTAGAAATAGTGTTAAAAAGTTGAGGTACTCCGTATATTTCATACTGCTAGTTGTATCATTTATAATAATCTTAAGATATCTTGGCAATAAAAAAACTTCACGAGAGCTTGTTTTAAACACAACAAACGAGAATATTGAACCTAAACTTATTCTAATTTACAATACATTATGGGGTAGTAAACTATGGACGGGTTTAGAAACAACTGAAAAATGGAACAATTGGGGCGGACACCCATGTAAAGTTCAAAACTGTCGAGTAACCTATAACAAGAAGCTGCTTAGTAAAGCTGACGTAGTTCTTTTTCACGCATTTGGTAGTGATATGTTGACTCGTCGAGAGTTACTGAAGATTCAAAAAGATCGAAACCCGAACTCTTACTGGATATATTTTCTTCATGAGTGTCCTCATAACGCTAAACCTGAACCTTATTTGTATGATGGATTGTTTAATTGGACTATGGGATATCGTCATGATGCGGATATTTTTGTTCCATACAACTGGGAATGGGGTTCTTGGGAGGAAAAAAGTTTAGATGAAAAATCAACATCGTTTAGAAATCACGCTGAAGATAAAGATAAGTTAATATGGAGTGGAATAAGCCATTGTGGTTGCATGAGAGAGCATTATATTCATAAACTAAGAGAGTTCATTAATGTGGATGTATTTGGTAATTGCGCCAATAAGTTTTATAAAGATAAAACTCCTCCGGTGTGTCAACGAGGTACAGCTGAATGTAAAGCACGGCTAAAACGTTACAAGTTTTATTTAGCTTTTGAAAATTCGTTTTGTGAAGATTATGTTTCTGAAAAGTTTTCTGAAACAATTTTAGATGGACATACAGTTCCCATAGTGATGGGGGGAGCAAATTATAAAAAGATAGCACTACCTAACTCTTATATAGATGTGAATGATTTTGACACAATTGAAGATCTTGCCAATTACATAAAGTATTTAGACGAAAATGATAACGCATATAACAAACATTTTGAGTATAAAAAAACTTGGAAACTTGGCAAACCACGTGCATGGAGCTGCAAAATATGCGAAATGATCAATTCAATTGATTTGAAGCCTAAATCGTATGAAAAACTAGGAGATTGGTATTCTGCACAAAATACATGTGGAACAAGACTGAACAAGCTCCGAAAAATTATGCACAAATCAGGAGTACCTCATCCTTATACAGATGAATATTATTTGTACGATTATGCAGTTGATGCTTAATAATTTTCCATAAATAGGTTCATAATACTTACTTAATAAATACGTAATACATACGTAACCTTATTACGTCAGGTACGTAGTAATTGCGTTTTAGATTAACTTCAATAAATAAGTATGTTATTCATATTTAAATTTATTTTCTATAAAATTTGAAATGTATTTGATTTAAATAGAATATAATATAAGAATTTTTAAAATTTTATTTCTTATTTTCTTACAAATCAATTTAATAACTAAACTTAAGGAATGGTTAGTGATAAAACAGTATTTTGATCTAACCCAATATAAAAACATGCAGAAAACATGTCTGACTTTAAAACATATAGAAAACATGTCTGACGTTAAAACATATTGAAAACACGTCTGACTTTAAAACATGTACAAAAACTCTGGCATATAGAAAACACATAGAGAACATGTCTGACTGATACACATATAGAAAACATAACTGATTTTAAAATGAGGAAACCTATATGTAAAACAACATTGTCTTATTACAGGTGTAAAATGGTAGTTAAATTTGTAAAAATCAATTTTGTTAACTAAATGCTTGCAAACAATATTCTTAGATACAAAAAGTATAATCACAAAAAACCTCTTTTCTTTTTTTTTTTTTCTTTAATTCCCTCTAAATTTTTTAAAAAGTGTTTAAACATCTATCTTATTTTGAGTTAAACAACTTTGTAACCATTTTGAGTTAAACTTTAATCCTCTAGTTCTACAAAGGACTTGTTAACTAAGTTTGCAAAGTTTTTTTTAATTATACATTTCATCTTTAAAGATTATTTACAATAAGGAAGTACATGAATAAAAAGTTTACTTAAATAAATCTTTTATTCCCCCGATCAATTGACCGGTGCAAAAAGAAGATTATGGTTATCACTAAGTTAGATTTCATAACAGAAAAAATCTATTGTGTATTAGAAGGAGGTGCATTTGCGAAACTAAGGCTAAGAAACTAAGGTTTTGAAATACCAGAAGCTTTTGATCTGGTATGCTGGTCTTCTCCATTGGCTTGCATTATATGATTTAAAAATGTTGTTTTTAAAAGCCAGCATTTTTTCTTCATTTTTGGAAACCTTTTGAAAAATTTCATTCTTGATTATGTATTATTTCTCAACAACTTTAATAATATTTTTGACGATCTTACATTTAAAGTGGCAGTATTTGAAGATCACAAACCTATATATTCGATTCTTGAAAAAAATTCTTAATTAAAGTTGCAAAAAATTAGTTTATTACTGCTAATAACTAGCGCATTTCGTAAATACCTCATCTATTTGTAAATACCTCCTCGATAGTGTCTGCTATCGTTGCCTCCCTTTATCGTGTTTGACATTTTCTTACCAGTTAAACGTTTGTTTAGCTGTAGGACATTTATTTTTATGGAAAACATACTTTGATTTTTTTTTGGTGATTGAAATTAAAAATTTTTAAGTTTATTGAAAAATGTTTTTGGCTATAAGATTATTATATTATAAATTTTTTTTTTATTTGTATATTTAGTTATAAGGGTGTTTATAAGTAATTATACAAAAAAAGAGAATTTATGGTATTGCATGACATTTTCCCACACCCGATTCCATTCTATACTCTCATAAATCTTTAATTAAATAAATCTTTTATTAAGTTTGTAAACCTTATTTTTGCATGGAAAGCATTGTGGTATACGGACGCGTTTCGCTGTGAAAAAAGTTCCAAACTTTAATTTAAAAATGAAATAACAATGAAGAACTTGAAAAAATGATTACAACTAAGCTTGAAGAACACAAAAAAACTTAAAGAAAGAGAACGATTACTTAAAGAGCATTAACTTAAGGATTTTTAAGGAGTAGGAAAAAACAATTACTTTAATAATGAAAAAGCAAACCTCAAAATTATCACTGATAGAGTTGACGCGATAGAGAAAAATATTAACAATAAATGAAAAACATCGAATATTGAAAAAAAAATCTTAGTTTTCAAGAAGATAAAATTTCAAAAAAATTACCACAAGTAGAAAAATACTATAACATTGAAGTAAATATATTATACAAATTAACAGTAGACTTGGGAAATAGATTAAGAAGAAATAAATAACGAATAGATGGAATACAAGAAAGACCAGGAAAAAATTGGGATGATTGCAAAAAAGCGGTGAAAGAACTAATTAAATAACAACTTTAAATAACAATGAGGAATACGTTTTAAAGTTATTTTTAGAATATTTCTAACAAAAAATCTGATTTAAGCCCCTTTTTTTTAAAGTATTGAGAATTTTAGGCATAGTAACGCTCTTAGCAATCATCTTCTTACGAACTCTAACCAAGATATCCAATTTTATTTCTAATGTCATAGTGTTCAAGTAAACTTGAACATTATGACATTAGAAATAAAATAGTACTTTGGTTTAAAGACTATTTATCAAACAGAAAACAATTCATATGCTACAATTCAAAAGAAACAGTTAAACACTTAATAACCTGTGGGGTTCCACTCTATTCTAGGACCATTACTGTTTTTACTGTACATAAATGGTTTTTATTTATCATCAAACCTTATGAATTTTATTCTATTTGGAGACTTTTATTCATACAAAGATATTAAAATACTTTTTAAGCATGTTAATGAACAATTACATAAAGTTAATGAGAGGTTTGTAAGTAACAAACTTTCTCTGAATGCTGATAAAGCTAAATTCATTTTGTTTCAAAAATTGAAAAAAACTGATAACGTCCCTTTAAAATTGCTAAATCTTTTATAAATAAAGCTATAATTAAAAGAGAATCATCGGTAAACTTTTTAGGCGTTGAGAAATTAAAAGATTAAGGATGGAATTTTCATATAAACATTCTTGAAAAAAATTTCTAGAAATATAGGAATAATTTATAAAGCTAAATCATTTCTTAATTTTAAATCATAAAAAAGTTTATACTTTGCTTTTATCCAAAGTTGCCTAGATAAGTTGCGAATAGATAATTGGAGCAGTACCCAGTGAGCTTTTATTGTATTTACTTGCAGCTTTAAATATTTGTAAAATAAATTTACATAAAATTTTAGTTCTTGTGTAAATTAATTTTATTAATTTACACAAGAACTAAAATTTTATGTAATGGGTAGCTGTCTGAATGCCTATTATAATATTTTGTGTGCCATGAAACAAGCAAATAGTTTATTCCTGACATTTTGTAAAGTCTGGTTGTCTTATTTTGTTGTATATATATGGAAATTGTATTTATTGTAAATAGCGAAATAAACATATTTAAAAAAAATTTGAATTGGTTTTATGGTAACTTAAATTACTAACTTTAAATCATGATAAACTCTTCATCTGCATGTTTAGTTAAATTTATTAGTCATTCTTTGAAATTACAATTAAGTTTAGTACAAATGCAATGTTTTATTTTTATGTGACTAAAACACTATTAATAGTAATAACAACAGTACGGATCCAATTCGAGGGGATTACAAACTTTATAAGATTATAATTTTTGAACGCTGAGAGATAATACTATGAAACTTAAAATTTATCAATGATTATAAATCTAGTTGAAACTACCACAAAAAATGTTTTATGAACTTGTTGCCCCTCACGTTTGGGGTAGTTAGGGATGAAATTTAAGGGCTATTTTATTCCCAGCCTCCAATCATTGCAATTTTTTGCAAAGCATTATTGTTTGATATAAGTATAAATATACAAATGTTTAGAGTTTGTTTCATATCTAGAAGTTAGCTCTAACACTAAAAAAATGCTGGATCCGTCACTGAATAACACCATAGTTTTAATTTAGAAATTTGTATTTTAATAATATGTTAGAACTTAATCGTAACTTTGTTTGTAATCAGAACAGACACGTAAAAAATAAGATTTTACACACGTTAGCATCTATTCTTTTACTGCCAACAAGGAACTATTATCAGGAAACATAAAACTCGACCAAATAATTCTTGAAGGCAAAGATAATTATAACATTACAAATAAATTTGGTTTATTGAGATTTTTTTATAAAAAGGGATAGGTACTTGTTCAGACTGTGGATATAATGTTAAAGTTAAAGAAATAATGAAGTTAAGCAACAAGGATTCAGTTTAAAACTACATGTTTCATGTATTTGAAATTCTTGTCAATGACATCAAAACTTACAAGAATCATTTTGCTTATATAAAAAACAAAAGCAATATCACAAAATGTTTTGGCAAAAAGTTCTTTGCTACTTATGATTAAACAGTGACGGGTCTCACTGTATATCCATTTTTTTGTTCCCAGGCCTCCGTAATCCCAAATTTTTGCAACCCTCCTCATTTGGCATAGGTATAAACATACTTAAGTTTGGAATTTGCACAATGTTTGAAAATGTCTTATCTGAAACATCAAAAAATCCTGCGGGGGCCCATTTACTGAGTGCATAAAGGACATTCATAGAAACAAATCAAAGGTTATCATATTTAACAAAAGGCATAAATATTTGAAGAAAATTAAAAGCCACTAGAAATAAATTTCAACATAAAATAAAAGTGTATGAAGGCTCGTGCTTATTTTGCAGGCTTAAATTAAAGAGTTTATAGTATTTTTTTAAATTTATTTTAATTTTTTTTGTTTTTCCTAATGTTTAATATTTAGCAATTTTGTTAACTTAAAAACACGATATCTCAAGATCAACATAAGCTTTTAGGTTAAAATTTAACAGTATATTCTTTATTTTTAAATACCGGAGTTGAACTTATACAAATGTTTTAAACCAAAAAGTTGTCATTTTATTTATTTATTTATTTGATTGATTTATGGCACTTTTTAAGGGCATTTCCAATGGAAAATACGATCAATGAGTAAAAAGTATCAATGTTCGGATTTTTTTTTCTTGCCATAAAATTAAAAAAATACGAAAAACAAATAAATGACTTTTAAAGGCAGTTAAAATTGCATTAAAAAACTAATTTCAAAAATAAAGAAAATAAAAGGTAAAAATTAAGGTTGAGCTCATCTGCGAAACAAAAAATGAATGCAAACTTGGCTGCACAGTTTTTATTGATACTGTGGATACATTATTAGAATTTTGTATATTGTCTGGACAACCAGACTTTACAAAATGTCAGGAATAAACTATTTGCTTGTTTAATGGCACACAAAATATTATAATAGGCATTCAGACAGCTACCCATCTCTCTGACTACCCATTAAAGTAAAAAAGATAAATAGTCAGCAAATAATGTTATAATAAAACAATGTTTTAATAAAACAATATTAAAATAAATTAGTCGACACAAACTGACAAATAATTTACTTATTTATTGGAATGTTTTTGATTTCAATGAGATTTTCTCATAAAGTTCTAAATTCTGCGCCTTGCATGAAATTATTTAGAGTTAACCAAGTTGGCCACTGATTTTAAAAACTGACTTCACCGTGTTTAATATTGTTGTATATATAATACCGTCTTCTGTATATTAAGCAGGGCGGATCCACCATTTTTTTGGTCTTTGAAATAGCTAACTTCCAGACATTAGGAATGTCTGGGAAGTTAGCTATTATGAATGACATAAAACTTTTTGCTTCCAGGCTCCAATCATCGCAATTTTTTGCAAAGCATCCTTATTTGAAAAAAGTATAAACATATAAATGTTTAAATTTTGCTATATTTCTTGAAGTTAGATATCTCAAAGACCGAAAAATGCTAGATTCGCTTTTGATATTAAACCTCCTAGAATTAATTGATTTGAGCTATTATGGTTATTAGTAACCCTAATAGCTTCTATTTACTAGGGTACTTATTAGTTTTTATTTACTAGTTTATAGGGTTATAGCTATTGGTTCCTATTTGGGTTTCTTTTTTTTCTACTTGCCATCTTTACAACTTGGTTATGTATCTTTAAACCTTCAACATCAACTAAAATCTTTAATCAAAAAATGTAACAAATCAAAAATAAATTAGAAAATAACGTTACCATACATCTTTGTTCAAAATCAGTTTCATTAATAAGTTTAGTGATTGTCACCACAACAAACAATTTAATTAGTCTACAAAAACTACTCATGTGTGCGGCATTTTAATTCTTTAAAAAAAAAAAAAGGCAAAGGAACTTGAACAGTTGTTTTTTTGTTGCAAGGGCGTCGAAAGGTATCTTAACTAACTATTTGATTACCGTAACATGGGGTTACTTCAATCCACTTTATTGCGATTTTTGGTTTTAACGATCAATTTTGGTCTATTCAAAATATTTTTTCAATCTTTTTTTTATTCAAATTATTAATAAAGGTATTAACCTTTAATTCGAGCTATTTAATTTATAAAATAGATTAAAAACAGATATAGTTTTTAGTTTTCCAAAAAGTGGCCTAATGTTACCCTGGGTTGGTGTTTCTTTAGGCCATGTATACTTGGTGTGCTGTTTTGTTTTATTAACATTCAAATTACTTAAATAATTACTTTCATAATCTTAAAACAAATACTAACTTAATATTTACTTTAGGAAATATCTCGAAATTGTTAAAACAAATGGCCTTTGATCTATATAAAGACAAAAAAAAAAAAGGAAAAAACTTTGTATATTGTATCAAATATTTTTTTTGTTCTGTAATAACAATAAACAATAACTAAATAACAAGTAGGTAGGCATCTACTCTATATAAACATATAATGTTTAATAATAATTGTTTCAGTCAGATTTAAATGCACGTAGCTTACACCTATATTCACTGTTAGATGTTGCACTAGAGATAACACATTTAACTTTTTTTCGTTTCTGGGACACTTTTACAGTATTTTTGACTGGTATAACATCTGATTCTTCTGAGTCAGGACAGATTCCTTTTCCTGGTGGAACATTTAGTTTTTTTTTGCGCTTTAACATTGAAGGTCCAAGGTCTGCACGATTGTCATTCAAATGACTGATAAATGCTTTAGAAATAAGACTTAGATCAGCAGATGATCGATCCTGCAGTGGTAGGCGATTAATAAGAGGTTCTTTATCACAGGGAAAAATTCCACACTTAGCAAAACCTGATATCAAATTTTCACTAGAAGTGTCTTTTATTAATTCCAGCACTTTTTTTAAAAGTGATGGAAAGTGTCCTTTTGGAAGTGTTGTAGATTTTTTACCTACAGGTGATTCTTTCCACAAAGTTAAAACAATTTTCCACTTATTTTTTAGTGGCCTAAAATAGGCAACATCTAGAGGTTGTGTCAAATGCGATGAGTTAGGTGGTAAACAAACAAATACTATGTTATTTTCTTTACACAGTTTTAAAACATTCTGACTAATGTGCGATGACAAATTATCCCCAATAAGAACTTTTTTTCCGGTCTGTTTTTTCAGTATAGGAAGCAGGTGAGCAGTAAACCACTCCTCGAATGTAGCATTATCTAACCATCCATGTTTTGTGCGATTGTACCTAGTTCCATGGGGACCGTTTTCAGTCCATGTGGACCACAGATGTTCTGATTTGTAGACAACATAAGGTGGTATTGTACCTCCAGCAGCATTGCCACAAAACATGACTGAAATATTGGACTTTGATGAGTTTATTACTCTTTCAGGGTATTTACAGCCTCTACGACATATAATTTTTTTGCGTCCTGGGTCATCACTTAGGTTTGTTTCATCGTAGTTGTATATATTTTCTGCTGGCACATTTGTAACAACTTGGGCGAGGTTTTCAATATACTCACTTAAGGTTTTTTCATTAATTGCAGCCCGATAGCGTTTTATATTGGCTGCCAAGCGCAAAGTAAGCATAGGATGTCTTTTTAAAAATATTTTACTCCATTCTAGTCCTGGAAAATTATTTCTAAACTGTGGAATAGTTTTATTTTGCGAAGTGAGGTAATCCTTTACAATAAACCTAAAATCCAATTCATCCAAAGGGAATCCAAACTCAGACACTGCCACGATGTGAGCAACAAAAGCTGATTCTTCCGAAGCAGTAAATATTGTAGGATGCCCTGGGTTTTGATTGTGCTTTAGCTTCAGTTTGTTTTGTATGGTATTTCTACATATTTCAAAATGTTTTGATGCTTCTCTCTGGCTCATTCGACCTTCATTAATAGCAGAAAGGCACTGTTGGAGCTTTTTTGGAGAATAGTCCACATATTTTCTGGAGCCTGGTCTTCTAGTATACATTCTTGGCATTTTTATTAGCTAGAATATAAATCAATCAATATTTTACTATTAAAAGAAAATAGTTTACAACATAGTAAAATTAATACAATACTTTTATAAAGAAGAAATGCAAAGAAACCTTTTTGAAGAGACTATGAAAGAGACTTTTGTGAAGAGACTACTTTTATAAAGAAGAAATGCAAAGAAACCTTTTTGAAGAGACTATGAAAAGAGACTTTTGTGAGGGGACAAGTAGTACAAGACTAATTAATATAATAAACAATATAAAAATAACAACAGACAAACAACAACTAAAGAAACAAAAAATAAAATCAATAATATATAAATATTTTATATATAATTTCATAATAATAATAATAATATATCTATTAATAACTTTAATTTATCATATTTGTTATAATAACAATGATAATAATAATAATAATAACAATAGCAATAATAAATAAAATTAAGAAATAAACCATATGATATGTCCATTTAATGTAAATAAAATGATTGGATTTTATTTATGATGTGGTGTTACTTTAAGTCCGGCCTAAAGTAACCCCATTTTTAAATAAAAACTCACTCAAATAAGATAAGTTATTTTTTTCTCAAAACTGAATAAAAAAACAGTAAAAAAAATACTCAAATCTTTTTACCAAAGTGTTAGTCTAACAAACTCAGTGATTTTTTTTTCTGTAGTGTGTACTACAAAAGCAAACCACGTAGAAGTTCTGCACAGTAAATTTTACAAACAAGTTCAGTTACTTTTTGACATCCAATTAACAGATGTATTATTTAGTATGCGGCAAAGGCAATATGGTTTCTTGACAGTATTTGCCACATATAAATTAAAAAATAGCAAAGAACGCGTCACTTTTAGGACGTTTGAACAGGAGAAGCATGAAACTTAAATTTTCAGTGGTGGAACAAAGTAGGAACTTAAGGCACAAAGTAACCCCGTGTTACGGTACTTCAAAGACCCCGTCATTTGAAATGATTTTATTTAACGTAACTTACATGCAACGTAGTGTTGTAATAGCTAATTTGAAAGATTAATTGATTTAAATGATTTTATTAATTAAAAAGATTGATTTTTAAGTCAACACCAATTCCATTTTTATTAGTAACATAAAAATACAAATTAAAAATAATTTTTAGAAAATTTTTTTAAAAAAAAAAAGCTTTTTATTCTACAGTTAAAGCATGACGTCATGATAATTATACAAAAATATATACATTTTAGAAAAGATGAATGTTTAAGCTATAAAATGGTAATTTTTGTAATTTTTGATAATGTATTTTTTTTTTACTTTTGTCCACCAACTGGCCCACTGTGCGATGTGCTGCTTAGAACAAGATACTAGAAACAGTTGTAAAGTTAAAATTTCAGAATTCGTGAAATGAAGTAAAAGAACTTAGTTATATATCAAAAACTTTTTCACAGTTATTAAATAAATATGCTATTAAATAGTTAGTTAGGATATTCGACGTACCGTAACACGGGGTTACTTTGTGCCTTAAGTTCCTACTTTGTTCCACCACTGAAAATTTAAGTTTCATGCTTCTCCTGTTCAAACGTCCTAAAAGTGACGCGTTCTTTGCTATTTTTTAATTTATATGTGGCAAATACTGTCAAGAAACCATATTGCCTTTGCCGCACACTAAATAATACATCTGTTAATTGGATGTCAAAAAGTAACTGAACTTGTTTGTAAAATTTACTGTGCAGAACTTCTACGTGGTTTGCTTTTGTAGTACACACTACAGAAAAAAAAAATCACTGAGTTTGTTAGACTAACACTTTGGTAAAAAGATTTGAGTATTTTTTTTACTGTTTTTTTATTCAGTTTTGAGAAAAAAATAACTTATCTTATTTGAGTGAGTTTTTATTTAAAAATGGGGTTACTTTAGGCCGGACTTAAAGTAACACCACATCATAAATAAAATCCAATCATTTTATTTACATTAAATGGACATATCATATGGTTTATTTCTTAATTTTATTTATTATTGCTATTGTTATTATTATTATTATTATCATTGTTATTATAACAAATATGATAAATTAAAGTTATTAATAGATATATTATTATTATTATTATGAAATTATATATAAAATATTTATATATTATTGATTTTATTTTTTGTTTCTTTAGTTGTTGTTTGTCTGTTGTTATTTTTATATTGTTTATTATATTAATTAGTCTTGTACTACTTGTCCCCTCACAAAAGTCTCTTTTCATAGTCTCTTCAAAAAGGTTTCTTTGCATTTCTTCTTTATAAAAGTAGTCTCTTCACAAAAGTCTCTTTCATAGTCTCTTCAAAAAGGTTTCTTTGCATTTCTTCTTTATAAAAGTATTGTATTAATTTTACTATGTTGTAAACTATTTTCTTTTAATAGTAAAATATTGATTGATTTATATTCTAGCTAATAAAAATGCCAAGAATGTATACTAGAAGACCAGGCTCCAGAAAATATGTGGACTATTCTCCAAAAAAGCTCCAACAGTGCCTTTCTGCTATTAATGAAGGTCGAATGAGCCAGAGAGAAGCATCAAAACATTTTGAAATATGTAGAAATACCATACAAAACAAACTGAAGCTAAAGCACAATCAAAACCCAGGGCATCCTACAATATTTACTGCTTCGGAAGAATCAGCTTTTGTTGCTCACATCGTGGCAGTGTCTGAGTTTGGATTCCCTTTGGATGAATTGGATTTTAGGTTTATTGTAAAGGATTACCTCACTTCGCAAAATAAAACTATTCCACAGTTTAGAAATAATTTTCCAGGACTAGAATGGAGTAAAATATTTTTAAAAAGACATCCTATGCTTACTTTGCGCTTGGCAGCCAATATAAAACGCTATCGGGCTGCAATTAATGAAAAAACCTTAAGTGAGTATATTGAAAACCTCGCCCAAGTTGTTACAAATGTGCCAGCAGAAAATATATACAACTACGATGAAACAAACCTAAGTGATGACCCAGGACGCAAAAAAATTATATGTCGTAGAGGCTGTAAATACCCTGAAAGAGTAATAAACTCATCAAAGTCCAATATTTCAGTCATGTTTTGTGGCAATGCTGCTGGAGGTACAATACCACCTTATGTTGTCTACAAATCAGAACATCTGTGGTCCACATGGACTGAAAACGGTCCCCATGGAACTAGGTACAATCGCACAAAACATGGATGGTTAGATAATGCTACATTCGAGGAGTGGTTTACTGCTCACCTGCTTCCTATACTGAAAAAACAGACCGGAAAAAAAGTTCTTATTGGGGATAATTTGTCATCGCACATTAGTCAGAATGTTTTAAAACTGTGTAAAGAAAATAACATAGTATTTGTTTGTTTACCACCTAACTCATCGCATTTGACACAACCTCTAGATGTTGCCTATTTTAGGCCACTAAAAAATAAGTGGAAAATTGTTTTAACTTTGTGGAAAGAATCACCTGTAGGTAAAAAATCTACAACACTTCCAAAAGGACACTTTCCATCACTTTTAAAAAAAGTGCTGGAATTAATAAAAGACACTTCTAGTGAAAATTTGATATCAGGTTTTGCTAAGTGTGGAATTTTTCCCTGTGATAAAGAACCTCTTATTAATCGCCTACCACTGCAGGATCGATCATCTGCTGATCTAAGTCTTATTTCTAAAGCATTTATCAGTCATTTGAATGACAATCGTGCAGACCTTGGACCTTCAATGTTAAAGCGCAAAAAAAAACTAAATGTTCCACCAGGAAAAGGAATCTGTCCTGACTCAGAAGAATCAGATGTTATACCAGTCAAAAATACTGTAAAAGTGTCCCAGAAACGAAAAAAAGTTAAATGTGTTATCTCTAGTGCAACATCTAACAGTGAATATAGGTGTAAGCTACGTGCATTTAAATCTGACTGAAACAATTATTATTAAACATTATATGTTTATATAGAGTAGATGCCTACCTACTTGTTATTTAGTTATTGTTTATTGTTATTACAGAACAAAAAAAATATTTGATACAATATACAAAGTTTTTTCCTTTTTTTTTTTTGTCTTTATATAGATCAAAGGCCATTTGTTTTAACAATTTCGAGATATTTCCTAAAGTAAATATTAAGTTAGTATTTGTTTTAAGATTATGAAAGTAATTATTTAAGTAATTTGAATGTTAATAAAACAAAACAGCACACCAAGTATACATGGCCTAAAGAAACACCAACCCAGGGTAACATTAGGCCACTTTTTGGAAAACTAAAAACTATATCTGTTTTTAATCTATTTTATAAATTAAATAGCTCGAATTAAAGGTTAATACCTTTATTAATAATTTGAATAAAAAAAAGATTGAAAAAATATTTTGAATAGACCAAAATTGATCGTTAAAACCAAAAATCGCAATAAAGTGGATTGAAGTAACCCCATGTTACGGTACTTCTTTTTGTTAAAATTTCACTTATATAATCGAATATAAAAAAATAATAAGATTTTTTCAAGTTAACCGGTAAAAAAAAGACAGCAATTTTTCGTAAGACGTTTTAAAACGTCTAAAACACATATTACTACGTATTTTATACGTCTTTAAAGCGTGTTTTTCCCATAAGTAGCGACTAGCTAGTTGCTAGCTCATTTCCCACTGGGTAAATGATGTATCCGATTTTATGTGGCAAAAACATTATATGTATTTTATTCTAAATGGTTATGTAATAATTGGGTCTCAGCAAGACTAGATTAGTGTTACAACTTGTTTTATTAATTATATATTCTAAAATACTTATTTGTAAAATTTTGTAAATAAAATTTATATTTTTATATAGTTAAAACATGAAAAGTATTGATATTTATTCATACATGATACAAAAAAATCTGAAATTAACTAATCCTAATATTTTATATACACAAAAAGTTTAAAACTCAGGTTTTCTTTTTATAAGGATTATGTAGTAGTTTCATGAAATATAAAATATGAAATATAAAAGAGAGCCTTAAAACTGCATTAAAATACTTAAAACTAGTAATTGGGAATGTGTTGAACTTTTAAATGCATAAAAGAATTTTTAATCAGACTGCCACATTAATATTATTCTAGTTATAACATTGATGCTTGGAGAAAAGTTACTTTTAGAAGTTACTTGGAGAAGCGTCAGGCATTTTAAATAAACCAAATAAAAATCCATAGTACCACTACATTTGTAGTATCAAAATTCTCAATGTGGTAATTATGGGAGAAATCAAATAAAGTTTTTACTTTTTCTACTTTATATTTGTTAAGGTAATAAAATATGTGGTTGCTAAACAATAAAATATGTGGTAAATTTTAGTGATAGTTTGAACTTAGTTTATCAGGTGAGAAAATGTATTTAAACTAATTTCTGCTTCCACAAACTCTTTTATGAGTTAAATCAAAGGACAATTGTTTTTAAAAGATCGATACAATTGTTTCTATGACACACCAAAAAACATATTTATCTCCTATTTTCTGAATTGAGTTCTTTGCAGGCTCACCTAGAAATAAATCTTTTTTGTTCTTTATTTTTTTCTTTAGATTGCTTTAATTTTATAAATCATTATTTTGATAAACTTGAAAAAATTATCACGCAATTAATTAAACATATTGAAACTAATTGTATGAGTTTGATGAGTATGTATGAGTTTTAACTTATTTGAATCAGTGCTTAAAAGTAAAAGTAATTACCTAGTTAAGGAAAATTGATTTTGTTAAAAAAATTTCTTTACCTCAAAAAGGGTCATAATTTATTATTATATTGCGAATTTACTTAAAATACATTTTAAAGCTTAAATGATACGACTATGAAAAGTTTAGGAACCCCTAGTGTTTTGAACGTTTTGCAGTTTTAGAAAACGGGTAAAAAGTAAAAGTTAAAAAAATCTTGAAGAAATAAATAAAATGTGAACCTTCGAAAAAGACAACAGCGGACGAAGCGAATTGAAAAGCGAAAATTGAAAGCGAATTGTAGACCGCGAATTTAAGCCGCGAATCAATTGATATTACCGGATTACCCTTCAGATAAAGTTTATGGAACTCAATATTATTGTTTTTTTGCGATTATCTAATAAAATATAATTAAAAAAAAAGTTGTAATCTTTAACTGTTTAAAATTTATTGTGTTAATAGCAGTTAAACTTAAAGTTAAATCAGAACAAGAATATATATAAATATATATATATATATATATATATATAACTTATATATATATATATATATATATATATATATATATATATATATATATATATATATATATATATATATATATATTTATATATATATATATATATATATATATATATATATATATATATATATATAACTTATATATATTAGGTATGTGGATTAAAAATCTTAAAGTGATCAAAGGTTAGATTGTTATATATCATTAGAAAGTGCTTCAATACAGTATTTTAAAGGTGAAAAAATTATTAAAATCGGACTATTGTACAAAAAGTTATGACGTTTTTAGTCGCAAATTTTTGATATATGGATTTGTTGAAGAAACTGTGGTCAAAATTTAATTTTTCTTTACTTAAATTGTTATAACTTTGTCAATTCTTGTCTAAATACCTATAACTTAGTGTCAAAAGATAGGTGTAACTGTGGGCTACAAATTTATAACATCGTCCATCTATAGGGCGTTTCCTGGGGGCTAGAGGGGGTGCCGAACCACCACCTTTACCCTAAAAATAAGCATATTTCTTTCAATAAAAAGTTTTTTTTTTCAACAAACGGTTATTTTTTTTATACAAAAAATTGCTATAATTTTATTCCAGACCGTCAATGATTGATGTTTATTAAAGCTGGTGGTGGATATGGTGGTGATGGTTTAACACACCCTAATTTCAAAAATATTTAATTCTCTAATTATAAATAAATATTTCTATATTTAATAAAATAAGTGAAACTAGTACACAGTATAAAAAACATAAAAAATTTTTTTGCTACAAGAATTTCATTTATTGGTGGTGTGCTTATTGACTTGTGGAAGGGGCGTGTGCCCCCCCCCTCCAACCTAAAAAAATGAATAAGTAAAATAAATCAATCTTTATAATAACAACTATAATTATTTTAAAATGAGTTAACAATTCAAAACCTGACAATGAGTTAACAATTTAAAATAAGTTAACAATTTAAAACCTGAATTGGGCTTTTTGCACCAAGTATAATCTACAAGCTAAAGATAAAGACCACAACCGAGCCTAATTTTGAAAAAAAAAGTCTTTTCGCTGCTATTCGTAAATTTTGGTTAAGTTGAGAAGTTTGTTAAATAGAGTGGTAATGGTTACCCACAACCTACAATAAAAAGATGTTGAATTCTTAAAAATAATTGTATTTTTAACAAACAAAATAAATTAGTATATTTCATTTTTTGATATTTCATTAAATATATTTTATTTCATTACCAAAAATATCAGTGTTGTATCCTATAAAAAAATGTAACAATCAATTTTATTGTTCTGTATTAAAACATTTTAGATATCCTAAGTTTAAATAGTTGTCTTAGCTTTTAGTAAATAATTAAGATAGTCAATTTCATAAATGGAACACTATAATAATCATTTATAACAATAGAAACCACGTGAGGATAGCCAGAGCTGCCTATCAAAATATTTTGCAAGTCACAACACTTGTGCAAAGGTCATTGCAAGTCAAATACTTTTATTCTTCTCTAAAAACATTTATAAAAAAAAGTAAAACAAAAACATATGGTTTAATACCAGGCATACCTGACTTGATATGACTACTTCAAGTTTTATTACTTACAATACCTTTATACAAGTTTCATCATATGCCGTATCTGTTTTGTAAGTTTTATCACTTGCAGTATCTATTTTTAAAGCTTCATTACAAGTAATATCATAAGTTGTTACATATTACACTTCAAAAAAAAATCAACTCTCTTAGTCCAACATCAGCGGAAGCTGAAATTTTTTCATGTTGCAGTCAACAGCGTCAGTATAAGTATTACCTTTATTCCAGTAAGAAATTGTGTAAACTTTGTCTTGTTTTGTTTTATCAAGTTTTTTTATTCTCTACCATCATTCATGTCATACTTTGAATACTTACTATTGTACCATTCATGGCAAAGTTTTTGCCCAACAATTCTATCTGACATTACATCATCTTAGTCATGAAGTTGTATTTACAATGTATTTAAACACTTTATTTCATTGTAAAAGAGTTCAAACAACTGTCATTTTAACTTTCTTTTGTCTTTTTCATCCATTTTTTGGCATTTGCATACATATTTTTTTGAAATATCTACTCATATATCATTATGCTTCATTTGATTTATCATCTCTTTTTATGGGTTTCTGAATAGACCACATAACTATATTTTTATGGGTTTCTGAATCAACCACATAACTACATTTTTATGGGTTTCTGAATCCACCACATAACAATATTTTCTCTAGATAATTGATCTAAACTATCTAGGTAATTTAATTTGTATGAAACATAACAAACTGTTGCATTAGGTGATTTTTCTTCAGCCTCACTAAACATTCCCATTAACTCTTCACTATTTATATCGTGAAGCCTTGCACATGCTACTTCCTCCTTGAGAGTCTGGTTAATAGAAAGTGAGAAATATCTCTTACATTGATGAGTTATGACATCTCCCACTGCAATAAGACAAGCAAAAGTAATATTGATAAAGTGTTCATCAATCAAACAAAACATTTTTTATTGGATCTAAAATATTTGGTTCAAGGTCATTTTCAAAAGTGAACCTGGTTTTGATTTAGAATATGGTAAGATGGTTAGTTGCAACTTTGCCTGACATTGCGTTTGATATATTTGAGATGATCGATTGATCGCTATCATTAAAAGATGCTAAATGAAAATATAAATAAAAGTTAGATGATCAACTGCTTTACATATATGCAAGCAAATATTCGTAACTAGCT
>NC_061162.1:54103058-54243058 GCF_022113875.1 Hydra vulgaris | reverse complement strand
TGCTTTAGTTACAAAATTTAAAAGTTACTAACATATGTTTAACTACCGTTATAACAGCAGTTAGAACCTTGCTTATGTTATCATGAGTAAAAAATATTATCGATAAATTTTAATAAATTTTGATGGTAGGAACATAAAAATTTTTAACATTGATTTACTTAAAACTACTTTTGGATCACTTAGAACCTTGTCACGAGGAGTCGTTATCCTAAAACAGGATAACAATTTAGTTAAGTTATTCAGTTGTTAAAGATTTAATTTTTTTGTTTAATAACTGTTATTTTTTAACTCATATCAGGGCTCGAATTAAGCGTATCGCGAATCGCGATTGCTTTTCACACCTTCGCGATTAGTTTTTTCGTAAAAAAAAAATATTGGCATCAGGTTGGCAACCTGATGCCAACCTGATTGCTTTTCACACCTTCGCGATTAGTTTTTTTCGTAAAAAAAATATTTTCGCGATTTGTTTTTTTGTTTTTTTTGGTTGTTTATTTACTTTTTTTCTAGTTTAGCATTTTTTTTGGCAATTCTCAAAAGTATTGTTTTTGTTATAAAGTACGTCATGGTAAATTTATCTTCTGGTTAGATGATCATTTGTCCTTTTGCGCAGAGATTTTTATTTGAATTTAAATTACTTTAAATCTTTGCGTGGAAGCCAAGCCTTTTAAATATTAATTTTATTTAAAAGGTGGTTAAAGCAAAAATTGAAAAGGGAAAAGACGTTAAATCGAATTTATTCTTCATTCTTTTTTTTTTCAACAAAACAGCTTGGTTTTTATCTTTGTCTTTCAAAACGTTGCACCAAATTAGTTTATTACTAGCAGTAAGCAACCCGTTATACGCGTTGTTAGTAAATAAAATTAAAAAAAAAAAACGCGTATAGAAAAGCCTATTAATATTATCAGATTAATGATTTAAGTTGTTATTTTATCAACAATTTTATATTATTAATTTTACTACTTTAAGTATATTGAAATATATATTAACTCGTTTTTTTTTTTTTTTAAAAACTTAATCAATCCTAATAGAAACCAGCAACTTTTTTGCATCAACGTTTTTAAGCTTATTCTTAAACTTAATGAAATATAATTCGATTTATTAAACCAAATTTTTTTTGTTTTACTTTTTGTTCGAAAACAATCTGAATAAAAAAGTTAAATGAAAACATCAGTTTAAAAAAAAAGGGGTGTATAACTTTTTTTTCTTTAATCTTACTCGTTTGGTCTATAGATCATAGACTCGTATGGTCTATCGAAATGTTCTTGCGCAAATGTTAAGTTTTATGAAGATTATTTTTTAATTTATTAAAAAGAACAATTTCATTTATTTATTTTGTTTTATTTTAAACGCGTTTTATGTTATTAAGGTTATAAATTGTATAAAACAGCAGCAAAGCAGTGTCACAAAGTTGTTTTACATTAACACAAGTTATTCATATTTTTAAAACAACTTTGCAGATTGTTTTAATGTTGGTTTATAGCTTTTTACAATAACAATTAAATACTCTTAAAAAATAACAGGAGTTTTATTGTCAGCATAAACGTATCAAATAGTTTTCTATGATTAATTAAAGTGGTTTAAATATTGTAATGTTTGTTTTTTACTCTTAGTTTTTTACAGATAGTATTTAAATCATAATCATAAGAATGAAATACTTTTTATGACTATGTTTAAATATGAGAGATAATATGTTTAAAAAATAACAATTACGTACAAAAGGTGCACCCCTACCCCTACCCCCCCCCCCACAACCGCAAAGCAGCGCAAGCTATGATGGGGGAGGGGGGAGTCAAAAAAAATTTTTTTTTTCGCGATTAGATTTTTTTGCGATAATTTGAGCCCTGTCATATGGTAAACTAAGTAATTAATGTCACTTTCCTCATTTGAAATAATATAGTTAAATGAACTGGAATTATTTAATTTGATATAATATGCTATTTAATCCATTTCAGCCCTTGGAATTAGGGTTGGCATTGAGCAACGTCGACCTTACTGCCAACCTAGATGTGTTTAAGGTTAGCAAAAAATCATTTACCTCGTTTCTATGTTTATAGTAAAACTTTTGTGTCAAGTATTTTTTGTCAACCTGATGCCAACTTCTAACAAAATTCATGTGGGAAAATTATTGCAGACCTCATTTTTCCTAATTCCGAGGGCTGCCATTTTGCAGTTCCTAAATTGTGTTTAACTTTATATTTGATAATAGGATAAATGTTTAAAATAGACATTATGGTTTCACATCAATTTTATCAAATATAAAGTTTGTATGGATGCCAAAATATTTAAAAAAGTATTATGTGACAAACCAAACAAAGAAGATAATATATATTGGAAGAAAATGCTATCAATTTATCTAGAAAAAGCTAAAATTGCTGTAGATTGTAAACTTCAAGCTTTATTTGTTCTATCTGAAGTGAAAGCTTTCACATTAATACAAGACACTACATCATATGATGATGCAATAAAAATACTTGATAACAAATATAAAAACGATCGACAGCTATCATGATGCACCATAAATTTCCCTGTTTTAAGCAACAAGAATCAATTAAAAGCTTTATGAACAACCTGAAACAATTTACTAGAAAATGTTCAACAGAACCACTAATAGCAGAACAACAACAAGTTTACTAATATGTGACACTTTTATTGCCGGAATTTACTCACCTACTACCTAGTAGCTTTGACAATGAATAGAAGCTACTTAAGACAATCCAAAGGCACTTTAATAAAACAATAAAACTAATAAAATAATAAAACAACGCTTATAAAATAATAAAACAATAAAATAATAAAACAACGCAATAAAAATAATAAAACAACGCTTACAACATGGCTCAATTTAATTTTTTATAAAGTCCTGGACAAAATATCCAATCAAAACTTGTTTGAGTCCGATCCAATTTTTTAAATATAATTTTTACAGTTTTACGGAACAGAGCAATCAAAATCTTTTTCATGTTATTAATTTTATTTAGCGTTAGTCTAGTCAAGTTGTAGTTGTTTCTTTCCTTATTAATTAGAATTTCATCTGAGTTTTTTTTTTTACTTTAATAAAATTGTTTCAATTTAATGTTGTATATTTTTTTAGATGGACTAAAATATTCATGCTGTAACTGACAGCGGTTATTATTTTTTTCTTTACGATTTGACAACCGCTGTTTTAATTTTTTGAATTATGAACATTATGAATAACATTTAATCATTGATCTTTTTTAAAGTTTTTATTTTACAAGAAGGCTTACAATAAAATCAAAAATTTATTACAATGATTGTTTAAAATAAACTATGTGCAAATTAAATGTTATATTTAAATATTTAATGTTATATTTAAATTTTTTTTAGTAGGTATGTATTTTTTATGATTAATTTAAACGCTTGAAACTATTTTTCTATGTCTTTCTAAAAATCTTTCAAAAGATTATTTTATTTTTAATTATATATATTTCTTTTATGTTTTTTTTTTTTTACATTTCAGTTAATAACTTTGCATTAAAAAAAAAAAGCTGGCAGCTTAACGCTTTTAAAACAAGGCCTGCTATTGGTTGATGAGGTTCCATCACTGATGTTTGAAAATATTTCAACTTGGCTGCTTAATTAAGACTCAGCCTATGTGGACTGACGTTTAACTTGTTTCTTTTTCTTTTATTCATTCTCTTGCCTAAATGAATTTAGGTTTAGCAAAGACTCTACCAAGACTTCCTTTGTTTTCTCTTTATAGCATCATTCTCTGCTTTATCTTCACATATTTTTGCAGAGATCTTTGCAGTAGACCAGCTTTTGGAAGTTTTCACATCAAGATTTGTTCTTATGTAAGTTACAATTGCATCTCTTAATTAAAAACTTGTTCAGAGCCAGGAGATTGTGCCTGAAAAATGAATCAATTTTAACAATTTTAATTAACGTTTTATTTTTTAATTTTGAATGACTAAGTTCAAAATGCTAAAATTTAGAAATTTTGCTATTCAAAAAAAAAAAAAAAAAAGTTATTTCAAAATGAAATTTGATAATTTTATTTTTACCTGAAAACAACTGTTTTTTCTGGCAAAATTGGAAACTACCAATGATACCATTAACACTATTGTAACACATCATCTTTGGTTAGAGAATCTGCCAAGTTGAGGTACCTGTTCATCTCCAACTGCTTGGAGCTAATGACTCAAACAGTTGCTAAGTAGGTTGGACTGAGAAGACCTAATTTAAAAAACAACCATGTAAAAATAGAATTTAATTATAAAGAAACCTTTTATAAAAGCAACTTTTCTTAAACTTTTAAGTGTAAAAATTTTTAAAAAAATTTGATTTTTAATAACCTAGTTTTTGGAATGCTTTAGTCATCCTTAACATCTTCAAGAAATCCTTGATTTCAGTCATGCACTTGACAAACTATACTCTTCATAATTGATAGTTAAATCCTTTCCTTATAGTTTGTACTTCCATATTATGCAAGTGTGAGCCCCATGCAAAATGGGTAAAGAGTACCTCCGTAAGCATAGAGTTTGTTTTTTTGTCACATAAGCAGGGAATCTCTTTTCTAATTTTGACTGTAAAAGTATTTGCAAAATACTTCACTGTTTGATGGCATGTTGGGTTGAGAATTTAGTTAGCAATTTAATTTTTTTAAATTTGAAACAACAATAAAAAATCTAATTTATTCAAACTAATTTTTGAAAAAAATTACTATTTTAATTAAAAATCGAGTTTTGCAGAATTGAATTTTGTTTTCACTTGTTGAACCAACAAGATCAGTTCCAGAATTGGAGAGAGTTAAATCTGAGTGTTCAGGTTGGTCTTTTTTCTTATTAGAGGTCCTTTTCCTCACATGGTTGATCCCATGCTGAATGAAATAACTGCTCTAACTTTGTCTGGATGGAATGATCTGATGGTGCTAGTATTAAAGTTTGTAAAGAACTTTTCCACAAATGTACCTGTTCTTGCTGGCACTTTAATTTGATAAACAACCTTGGGATTACATTTTTCCTACTTGTTAAGAGCTTGACTTTTGAAAAATAAGACCATAGTTCTTTAGTTTTTTTAAAACCATGTTCAGACCTCCTTGTAAGAGACGTGCGATTGCACGCCTTATATGACCATGCATATAGTTCATTGTTTTAACAACTTGACCACGGCTCTTTGCAAGTTTTGGTAACTAGCGCATTTAAAAAATGTGCGAAAAAAAAAACAAATGTAAATGTGATTTTTAATTTAATTGATTCATTAATCTGCCACAAAATTTCCTGAGTACTTTAATGCAACTTAATAAAAGCGATCATTGAAAAAATATTCAGGTTAAAGTTAAAGGCAAAAAGTTCAGAAGCTATCAAAAAATAATTACAAACCTTGGAAATATAATTTCTGATAAAGAAATTATTTACTAAAAAAAAGGAATTACAATAATGTTGAAACAGTTGCATTTGCCATCTATTTTTTATCCCAGGGCATGACACATCGGGTTTTTTTTAATGGATGCTGACTTGCGTATCTTTATTTATTGACAAACCTTTAATTTAGGAGATTTATGTCAAACAAATTTTAAATAATTTTTATTCTAGTTAATAAGTTATCAAATATATTAAAGATGCTTGGTAAATTTATTTGATTGTTGTTTTTCAAAAACTTTTTTTTACACATTTGCAAAGCGCGCAAAAAAAACTAATTAAAAAAATTAATAATAAACGCGCATTAAAAAAACTTTTTAAAGTGTTTTTAATATGCAAACAAATATTATTTTGCTTTATGGAAAATAAGAAAATTAAAAAAAAAAGTATGCACAATTTTATTTATAATGAAATCATTTGCTTTAAACTTTTAATGTAATTGCTAAAAACATAAAAGAAACCATGCTTAAACAATACGATTGCTTTGTTCAATAAAAGAAAGCAGTTGAATTGTTTAAGGATGGTTTCTTTTGAAGTTTTTGCAAAAGTATTTATTTTAAGTAAAATTATGTATACTTTTATGAGCGCATGCAAAAACCATGCTAAAACATAATTACTTTCTTCTATAGCGTACTTAGTTATTTTACTTAAAAGTGGCGCTTTTGAAAAAAATAATTAGGTTTTGGCATTTTTTTAAAAAAGTCTCTGAAAATAATTGTTATTCATTAAACATGTATTTTTTTAATAAATAAAAAACTATTGATCGCAAAATTATTTTGAAAAAATTGCTGAAGTAATGCATTCGTTTTGAAGAATCTTACTAAAACGGCAACGTTTGCATAAGCAAAATTAAAGAAACGTGATGTTTGTTTTTCTGTCTGTCTTTAAACAAATGCGCGCACATTTGTCGATTTGTTACACCCTGTATCCTATTAATTTTTTAATAAAATTTTAATTTTGCACCACAAAATTTTATTAAATTTCATGACCCTTTCCCTCACTATGGATCCGCCCTTGTATTAGCCTATTTATTCATGGGAAGGAATGATAAAGATATTAGAGCTGTCATATTTTCACTTTTGCTTACTATAAAGTTTACATTAATAAATGTTTTGATTTTTTTTCTGGTTTTTCCTTTATTTATTTTATTATTCTTTAAATATTTTACTTTTTTAGGTTAATTTTTGTTATATAAATTATTTTAAGGATTTTATTCTCTTTTCTGTTTATGGGTTGTTTATTTTAATTTGCTTTGTTTTTATTAGCGCATTTTTTAAACATGCTAATTATCAAAACTTGCAATGAGCCGTGGTCAAGTTGTTAAAATAAAGAACTTTATGCATTTTCATATAAGACCTGCGATCGCAGGTCTTTTAAGAGAAGGCCTGATGTTGAATTATTTTTAGTTTAGCTTTGATTTAAAATGAAACACTTCTTTTCCAAACAAGTTGTAGTGAAAGGAGCAAAATTTATCAAGGCACATTTGATTTAAAAAAAAAAAGATTACTACAAAGTTTTTTTTTCTTTATTTTAACTATTATAATATTTTTAACTATTACCTTCAATTTTCTTTTACAATATTTCTGGAGTTTAAATATTTGTATGATTGCTCTAAAGGAATGATTGTGCAGCAGCAGTATCTTGCATAATGTTTTCATCAAGTTATACATTTTTTATATTTTACATTCTATTTTTGAAAAATATTTATTGAGTTGTTTAATATTAACCAATAAGAGTATAGTTTTGCATGCAAAAATAGAATCAACCTATAAAATTTTAAGGTTTTGAAAAGTTTGAATTTATTTACAGTTTAAGAAAAGGTTCATTTTATTGAAGCATTCTGTATTACAATATTTTCAGACTGAACTATATTTTTCGAATTCTAAATTTAAAAAATTCAAATTTTAATTTCAATTTTTGCCAAATTTTTAATAAATTTATGTGAATTAATTTGAAATAAGAAATTTTAAATTTGAAAAGGTTTGAATTTAACCTCAAACTTTCATTTCAGTCAAATTTTCAAGTCTATTTCAAAGCTTAGTTAAAGAGTTGAAGAAAATTTGTAACAACAATAAAAAAAATAATAAATAATAACAGTAAGTAGACTGTTGTGACCCCCTTCAGCTAGTAAGTGACTGTGACAGACTAAAAATGGTATGTTTTGCAAACTCAGCCCCTGTACCAGCAAAATTATAAGACTTATCTGAGGTTGATAGATACACTCTAAAAAGATCCCGTTAAAATCAACGGAATTGGTTATGGAGTACTCCCTCAACCGAGTACTCTGTTAATTTAACGGACTAATAATTTAACGGATTCAATCTGTAACTCTAATGTAACAAATTACTCTGTAAATTTTAACAGATAGTTTGTTGAAGTTACAAAATACTCCGTAATATAAAAAAACTATTTTTATTCCATATTATTTTTGCAACACAGTACAAAGTACTGTTAATAAACTTATAAATATAAACTTGACAAACTAATTATTAGTGTTTATCTAAAAATTAGTTTAACTGATTTGTATTAGAGATAAGGGTTTTAGACAACATAAACAGCAACAAAACATTTGTAAAAATAAATAAAAATAATACTTTGTAACAAAATTGTAAATCTTCATGTATATTAAGATAAACAAATGATACATTTAAATAAAAACATATTTAGAGAGTGTTGATCGCAGCTCAACCACTCCGTTAGGCAAAAACCGTACTGCAGCCCATAAATATCTTGCATAAACTGCCAGAACATGATTGTTGATGGCTGGTATTCATTGTTAATGCACCAAAAAATCTTGAATAAACGATCGATGTCTTCTACGATAGATGTGCCGGCTTCAATCAAAGTTTTTTCAAATGCAATCTTTAAAGAGAGAATTTTTTCACCCTCAATCCCCTGTATTAATATTACCGGATAAGGGGACTCCAACTTTTCTGCAACATCTTGCAGTCCATGCTCAGCCTAAATTTGCTCCAAAATTCAGTCCATGCTCAGCCTAAATTTAAAACTTATGTGCGCTGTAAATCAACTAAAAAACAATTTCTTACACTGCATTTCCGAATGATTTAATAGGCTACTTCTGGAGCAGAACGTTTCTGTTTCCCCCCTTGTCGCAGAAGTGAGCACAAAAGCTTGCATACATAATAAGCTTTCCAATCTAAAACAAATATATAAACCATACGAAAATGTAAAAGTGCCAAACATACAAAGGTTATTTTATGCAAAATATTTGTGAACAAAAAAAAATATCTTTAATAAAGTTAATGCAAACCATGATGTTTTTTAGATGCCATTATAGCTAGAGCTTTGATGTAATCACTATTTGACAGTGAAGCATATTTTATTACTGTGTCTGCAACAGTCTGATTAAATGTTTTGAGGATATCAACCATGCAGTCTGAATATTTTAATTGAAATTCCATATCAATCTAAAAATAAATATTTTTGAATACAATGCCTAAAACTGTATTAATCTTATCAATTTAATTGCTATAAATCATTTAATAACAAACTATCTTTACAATTATTTTATTATCACTTATACATGTATGAATATTATACACTAAAGTTTGATATCTGATAAAAAGAACCACATTATAGATAATTTCGACAAAAAAAAACCAGCTTTGGAATAATCCTGAACTTTGGAAATTTATCCATCAGTCGGAATATTGAAGGTTGATCTGTTGAATCAACCCAATTCTGCCGAAAACAAAACGTTGACTTTGTAGAAGCCTTAACTTCTTCTACACGTGTGTAGATAGTGAATCAAGCTTATCCATTTCATCGAGGTTGCTCATTCCTGAAATTAATTCAAATATAAAAAATACAGAGCAACAATATAGATATATTTAAATTATAATCAACTTAATAAAAAACTCCTTATGAGTAATTTTGAAAGACCTTTATTACTAGGTCTTTTTTTATTTTATTTTACTTAGTAAAATTGTTAGCAATGAATAATTAGTAAATAATAAGTCTTTACAACATGTATATTTTTTAAAACAAAAGGTTTTTACAGATATAGATAATTAGATAACCTAAACATAATGAGCAAAACATGAAACCACGGTGACACCCTTCAGGTTCTAATGCATGATCCGCTGGTTGAGATAATTCAGTACCTGCAAGTTGAGTTGTATCACAACAAGTTGAGTCGTGTCCACTTTTATGAGATCAAACAAACTTTTTTTCTGATCCTAGTATACAAAAGAAAATATAACTTGTAAATGTAGCTGCTTGTATGACACAAAATAAGGCAGTGATTCAAATAAACTTTTAGTAACTAATATGGATTATTTACAATCAAGACTTCTAGTGAAGAAATTACATCACAATAACACACAACAAGGAGATTACAAAGCAAGTTGCTAATATAAAAAAAAGTTGGTAAGCATCTATAGTTAAATTTATATTCAATTAATTTAACTAATTTTAATAAACACCAGGTAGCTTTCTTCTAGCAATTTCCAATCCTCTCTCCAGGAAGCCATGATAAATAGAAGAATCATAAAAAATGCATGCTGAAAGTACCAATGCCTCACTTAGCTTTGCTGCCACTAAAATCTTTTGATATCAATCAGGATAATTACCAAACACACTCATCATTTTGTGCACAACAACTCGAATGATGTGCTGTCTAGTAGAGATTGAAACTTTACCAGATTCAATCTCTTCAGTATATTGACAAAATATTATATATATGACAGTATATTGAGTAAAGTAATACATGATATTGCTATTCTCTAAAAAACTGTTCACAAAACCTTGAAAACTTTTATTGCTAAAAAAGCAAGTCAAGTAAAATTATTGCTAAAAAATTATTACGTAAAAATCAAGTACAACTATGTATGTATGTAAAAACTATTTAAGTATTGTACTTACAGGGTGTTACACAAGAAAGGCTTTAATCAAATTAGCTGAAACAAACGCCTCATTTGCAGCCTTCATTATATGGCTGTTGTTAACAAAAACACTAGATTCTGAGACCGTAATACTGGAAGTTAATGTAGTTTGATTTGGCTGCAACGAAGACAACACTAATGGTGAATTTGATTTTGTCTGTATTTAAACAAATGATTTTTTTTTTAATTTTTAAAAACAGTTTATAAAGTTAAAACACACTAGAAAACGCTAATTTCAAAATATTACCAAGTATTTATGATAAAAAAAAGTTTATTAAAGAATTTAACACAGTAGCAGTCTTTAGTTGTAATTTAAATTGATTTACCAAATTAGCATTAGTCCACTGCTGACCATCTATGAGTAGAATGAGAATTGTGTTTGATTCTGCTAAATGTTTTATTATTTCAAAATCAACTTAATCACCTTCTGTGCCATCATTTTTGTAGACAAAGCCAACAAGTTGATCTGATTTCAAACCAAACTTGCAACGCACTGGAATAACAATACACAGTCATTTAGCTTTTTATATACACAACACAAAAAAATTGATTGCTGATTGCAAATTGCCTACAATTACTGTATCACATATGCCGATTGGTACATAGTCTGTATACAAAGATCCACTAAACAATGTAAATGCTAGTTTGAGTTGACTACGATGCATAATAGTTTTGCAAATGTTTTTAAAATTGCGAACAACAGAAGCAAGTTCTTTAGCAAATCGATGCTTTGCCTCAAAACGCATACACCAGTACCTGCTTAAAGGCCCATAGTTTGCCATAAATTCTGGATAATGTAGCATAAAATGATGTTTTGGAATAAGTCTCTTCTCAGGATATAAGTTTTTAAATTGGGCATGATGTTCCTCCAAATTAAACTCCAGCTGACGAATGAGGCCAACAGTTATAGTTGGTGCAAATATTGCATCCATCCAATCAAGTAACATTAGTAGAAGTCTCTAATGATCACCTTCTGGAATTAGGTTTCATTAAAGGCAGATTTCTTATCAAACACCATGATTCAGCAGCTTGAATGCGAATATTTTTTAAGTTAACTTCTGGTGGTTTGTTGTTTTTGTCAGCCAATGAATAGTTATAATTATTGATTACATTGTTGATAACTGCAAGCATAAAATACTTTTTGTCTATCAGTGATTGCAAAACCAGGCATATTTCTAAAGGTACAACACCTTCTAATACATCATGCATGCAGTCAACTGCACTCTGGTCTATGCAGTGAAACTGTGACAAACAATTGAAAGGACAACCATGCTTAATGCAGATTCTGAAGCATTGTAGTTATTGCTTCTACATTCTGATGCACACATATCATATTCTGCTCGAGTCCTCATAACAAACGTTTCTGCCTTGAATGAAGTTTCAAATTCACAATGTGCACACTTGCAAAATCGACAAAAAAATTTTGCATTAAAGCTTTCCATGAAGCCAAACAAAGTGTGTGCTCCTAAATTATCAGCAGATAACAAAATCAAAATGGCATGAATAGTTTCTTCCACTCCATTAACTACGACAACAACACCCTGTTCACTTTCCAATTGTTGCAATAAAGATACAACACCATGAAGAATTGGATAGTATAAGTATTTATCTGCATGTGCATCTAGCACATACCATAAACCTATCAAAAAAATGCTATCAGTCTTAGACTGATACTCAAAATCAGTCTAAGACTGATAGCATTTTTGTGTATCATCATATATAAAGCTTCAAGTTTATGTACACGTGTATGGCTCCCAAGCATATTTGTTACTTCAAACGCATCAATAAAAAAGTGTAGCAAAAATGTTTTTTGGTACCATTGAAGAGATAAATGATGGTGAAAAGTATGTGTATCAACAAAATCTTATATTTTATTTGGGAGTGAACTTGGTGTGCACTGTGAGAAAGCAATCCTTGATGAAGCTTGTTCCAATATCTTGGCAAGTAGGATATCAATAGGCACAACGTAGCATTTGTCCTCTACTAAAACAGAATGCATCGATTGCAATGCCATAGAGTATTTTTGCTCTTCACGTATACCCGGTGATATTTCTGTTGCCTCGATATAGTACCCATGTTCTTTTAGCCATTTGTTTCTTTTATATATAGTGTCAATTTTATTGAAAATGCTAAACATTCTTTCAACATCTTTTATCGCATCAAAAACAAATTTATTAGTTGGAGCTACTTTCAAATTAATTGCTAAAGTTTTTATTGTCTTTGAAGCATAAACAGCAACGTTATTTAGTAGGCCAGACATATTTTCCATAACAAGCTGCGAATTAGCTAAAGTGATGTTTTGTTTTGAAGTTATTTCTGATACAAACTTCATAACAGATACTTCAATACTGTCTCTTGTTATAGAATTAGAGTTAACAATTGTGTCATTATTACAATCTTGATCTAGGTCACTTGGAAAATTTGTGTCAAGTGCATCTTCATGTGATTCATAAGTTGTTGCTGCAACTTTCATTATTGTTGAAACCAAAAGTTTGAACTGGCACAACAGAATGATGGTGCTGGAAATGCTTTTTTAACTTACTAAAGCTTTGGAATACTCGTGAACAGTTATTAAACATACAGCGTATTTCAGATCCTCTTGTAGCTAAGCCATGAAAATTTTAAAAATGGTAAAAAAGATTGAATAAATCTGCAAAATAAGTTGAGCATTTAAAACATTGCATGTTTGTTTTAAAACGTTTTTATATTATTGTCACCTTTTGCAGCAAATTTTTCACTGTTATTGATGGCAACTAACTTCTTAATAATTCAATCAGAAGACCATACTTTGATTAGCACAGACATGTTACATGATCTGTAAATGTATAAAACGTTAAATTATACATTTAATTAATTGATTAATGTAAGTTAAATTTCAACTTAATCAAGAAATGACATTAATAATGAAATTAACTAACCTTAAAGGCACATGATAATATTCACTAATTAAAATTTAATACACTAATTAAATAAGTTTTTAGTTTCAAATAAATATTAAGTGTTTAAAGTGATATATATATATATATATATATATATATATATATATATATATATATATATATATATATATATATATATATATATATATATATATATATATATATATATATATATATATATATATATATATATATATATATATATATATATATATATATATATATATAATATATATATAATAATATATAGTATATATATAATATATGAACTCCTTTACACGCTTGAACTCCATTAACTTAACAAAGTTATTCTGTTATATTATATCTAACGGAGTAATCCATTGTAAAACAACGGATTACTCCCTTAATTTGTATCAATTAAATCTGTATCGATACAGAGTTTAACAGATTTACTGTCATCGGAGTTACTCCGTTGATATGTTAACAGATTTTTTTTTAGAGTGTAAGGAAAGAAAAAAACTCATAATACTTTATATATTATAAATTTATGCATACATTTACTATTTATTAAATACTTGACTTCCAACAAGGTTGCAAGCAACATTATTACTAGTAAGAGTGATTTGAAAATAGAGGATAGGGTTAAAGAGCAAAGTAATGGTTAATTAAAGACTTGAAAAGTTGGAGGTTGTACAAGCCAGAAAAACATAAAGTAGGGTAAGATTTATGAGGTTTTGTTGATCTACAAAGAAAAAAACTGGATTAATAAAAGTTTTTATAGCATGAAAGGACAAATACAGTAAAAGGATACAACTTGCTAGGTGAGAATGAGTTTTGGTTGATCAAACTAGAGATGATACCTTGGGTGCATAGAAAAATAGCAACTTTTAAAAATTTTCTTGTCTGAGTTCTTATTATGTTCTTTATAATAAAATAACACTAGATTTAAAATTTTTTGAGCTAAATGTATTTTTCTTTATAATAAAATAACACTAGATTTAAAATTGGCTCAAGCTAGGCAGATAAAGCAGGTCTAATTACATTAAAAATTAGACTTTGTCAGTGAGTGAGAGGGTTGTTATTTGTCAATATAGGAATGCCTACAATATTGAAATATTTGTTTGAGTTTCGTTGTCCAACAAAAAATGTAATTTTTAAGTTCAGGCTTTAAAACCACAAGCCACTGCAAGTCCCAAGCTGTTATAGAAGGGAGATCAGATTGAAAATCGGCTGCTTGTTTTAAGCAATAAAATAGTGATGATTTTTTGTCAAGACAAGAGTATAAAGTTGAGTTTTCAGTAAATAGAACCATTTTAGATGTAAAATTTTTTTTAAAAAAAAGGTTATTTTAGATATGAAACAATACAGAAGAATAAATAAAATCTTGTGGTCAGGGGGGTTATATATATATATATATATATATATATATATATATATATATATATATATCATTAAAAAACTGACTTTATCCAGTTAAATCAACATACTAAAGCAGCAAGTTATAATTGGATTTCCTTAAAATTAAAAATGGCACTGTGCTGCGGCAAGCACGTTTTATTGTGCTGTGGTAAAAAACATTTTATTTTATTTTTTATTTTTTTTTTTTTTTTAACATCTTCACTTCCAACAAGGCTGCAAGCAACCACTATAAGAGTTGGAAGTTACTGGAAGAGAAAAGACTAAATCTGTAGAGCAAGATAACGATTAACTGATGACTTAAATGATTGCAAATTATATGAATTAGGGAAGCAAGATTAAGGAAGCCAATTCCAAAGAACTGATGTTAGAGAAAAAAAACTAGAAGAATAAGAGTTTTTGAAGCACTTAGGAACAGTCACAGAAAAAGGATGAGACTTAATTGAATTACGAGTAACACGAGAATGAATTTTAGTAGATAGCACAAGAGACGCTAGCTCTTTAGAGCAGTGCCCATTATAGTATTTGTAGAAAAGGGAAAAAGGAGCAACATCACGACGATGTGACAAAGGTTGGAGATTGGCTGCCAGAGCAGGTCCAACTATGTTTACAATGCGTTTTTGCACCTTGTCTAAAAGAGAAAGGGCATCATTAGAAGATCCGCCCCAGATGTGGCAACAGTATTCCATACAGGGACAGATTTGAGATTTATAGAGATAGAGAATAGAATCTGGAGTAAGAAAGTGTCGAGCTCGATAAAGAGATGCAACCTTAGCAGATGCTAATTTTCCAATGGATTTGATATACAGTTTAAAAGAAAGATCAGAAGTAAGAGTTAATCCTAGAAGATGAATGGTAGATGACTCATCTAGTACATTACCATTATATAATATAATATAGGAAGATCTAATATAGGATATATATAGGAAATAAATATAGGAAGATCTAAATTATTACGATAACGATTGGCCGAAAAAAATTGAGTTTTATCTGAATTAAAGTTCACCAGCCACTGTGAGCCCCATGCTGTAGCAGAAGTGAGATCCTTTTTAAGCTCAGATACCCCCTCCAGGCAATCAGAGAGTGTAGGCTTCTTATCATGACAAGAGTAAATGGTAGTGTCGTCAGCGAATAATGCCACCTTAGATGTGAGAATATCTGGGAGATTGTTAATGTAAATTAAAAAGAGTATAGGGCCAAGGATTGAACTTTGAGGAACCCCTGAAGTTACAGGATATAAAAAAGAGTGTTGTCCATCAAGGACAACTTTTATACTACGATTGGAAAGAAAGGACTCAATAATCTTAAAGATGTTACCAGATACACCAAAAGAAGAAAGCTTATGGAGAAGACCAGCATGCCAAACTTAATCAAATGCTTTAGAAATGTCAAGTGCGATAGCCTTAACCTCACCACCTCTATCTAATGCACGGTAAAACCTATCGGTTATTACTGTTAGCAAATCAGCTGTAGAACGAAAAGATCGAAATCCATATTGGTGATCAGAAAGTAAGTTATTTGATTCAAGATGAGAGAATAAGTGTTTGTTGATTAAAGATTCAAAAACCTTGCTTATGACAGGAAGAAGACTAATGGGACGGTAGTTAGATGAATCAGATCGCTCTCCGGAATTTTTGAAAATAGGGATAACTGATGCTGCTTTCCAGCATGATGGAAAACAGGACTCTGATAAGCACTTGTTAAATAGTTTTGAAAGTATGGATAAAAGCTCCGGGGAACACTTCTGCAAGACTGCAACAGGAATGTTGTCAGGACCACAAGCTGTTGAAGAGTCTAAGCAGGAAATTACTTTTGATACAGAAGCTGAAGTGATGCAAATGTCAAGCAAGGGATCAACCTGTTTGACGGCTATGTCAGGTAGAACGCAACTAGTGGAATCGAGAGATTATATTGATGAAAAGTTCTAAGCAAACAATTCAGCTTTGTCTTTAGGTGAGGTGACAAAGTCTAAACCATGCAAGAGAGAAGGAATAACAGATTTGCCCTTATTTTTGATACTGTTAAAGATTCTCCAGAAGTCTCGAGAGCCTAATTTTTGTGATGAGATACAAGATTTTATGACCTGAGAATAGCGAGCTTCGGCGTCAGACAAAACCTTTTTACAATGGTTTCTGGCGATAGTGAACAGATGTCTGTTTTCTGGAGAATTGTTTTGCTGATAGATATGGAAGTAACGGTTTCGATTAGAAATTGCTGCAGCGCAATGTGAGGAAAACCAAGGAGAAGAGTGAGGCTTGACCTGGAATCGTCGAGAGGGAATAAAAGATTCCATTCAAGCCTGAATCCACGAAGTTATGTAAGAAGCACATTTATCAGCAGGAAGACGAAAGATTTCTACTCAAGGGCCATCACGAAGAAAATCACGGAAAGAGTCCCAGTCAGCTTTAAGGTAGTTGTATGTGGTACGATGATAGGGGGATTCTGATGAAGTAGAAGAATTTGATAATAGTTTTAGAGAGATCAAACAGTGATCAGAAGCACCTAAGGGTGAATGTGGAGAAATTGAGCACTGACTAGGATTTAAAACAAGACATAAGTCAAGTAGAGAAGGTAAATGATTAGCGTTGTCTGGAAAGCGAGTTGGAAAGTTGACTATTTGAGTTAGAGATTGAGAAAGGCAAAAGTTGAGGGCCTTAATGCCAGCAGAGTCACTGACACTAGAGCCAAGCCAATCAGTGTGATGGGCATTAAAGTCACCAACAACGACAATATTGGCTGATGGATAAAGAGAGAGGGCTTGGTCAATTTGATCAGAAACAACATCGAGAGTAGTGCAATCTTGGGATGAAGGAGAGCGATATAGAACAAAGAGAAAGACGATAGAGTGAAGTGGTGCTAAACGAAAGCACATAAAAGAATAGTCAGTAGATTCAAACCTAGTTTCACAACAAATGGGTGAGTTCTTACGAATGTAGATGTTCAGGCCAAGCATGTGATTATTGGAGTCTTTACGAATTAAAGGAAGATAACCATCAACACTAAGATCACAAGATGGGACAGCCAAACTCAAATTAGTCTCACAAAGAGCAAGTAGGTCTGGTGAACTTTGCAAGAGATAAGACTCAACAGAAGAAAAGTTACTTCGAAGACCACGAATATTAGTAAATGATAGGTTTAGAGAACTTGGTGATGACAATGGTTTTTTGTGTTTAATAGTTTTAGGTACTTTAGTCATTTTAAATTTATAAAGAACTTGACTCAAGTATAGATAGTACTCAGTACACTATTTAACAACTAAGCAATAACCTCATTACTATTAACAAACCCTAAGCCGTAACAAAGGGCTCCAAATGTGGCCTCTGCAATGCACACCAAAAGTACGAACAGGGACACCATCCATGCGCAACATGGCACTGTTAGTACTCTGATATTTTTCGGCTGTTGATGGAATCAGCCTCTCTGAGAGCTACCACAGAGTTCGGGAAACCTGACTACCAGCCGGCCTCAGAACCATAAAACTGAGTTTTAGAGCTGTACCCTCATTAGGAGATAATAGAATGAGTTGCCCAGTCATAAAAATAGAGACACAAGCAATACCCACGCATTGAGTCAAGAAGATCCAGCATTCAACATCCTAAACTGGAAACAATGTATTAAAAATACATCTGCGCCAGCCTAATAGATGAAGAAGGGGTGCGAGACTGGTCAACAGAAAAAATCTGTTTACCCCTTAATTCTTTGCCTAGGAGGCCTTCTACAAGACAGTAGCCGGATGCATTTAACATCTGCCCAAGATGAGTATTTTTATTGAGACACCATCTCTAGCCTTTACTCAACCAAGAGCCCCAAGGCAGGGGGTGTTTTAATTCGGAGTTAACTTCTCCTAGCCTTTGCCTAAATTAGCGTATCCTACAAGGCAGCAGGACATGAAGCAGGTTGTACTGGGTTACATGTTACCAGTAGCAGGAAAACCTGACCTGACCCAAGAGTTTGAATCAGAGATTTGTGAAAGAGTTTAACTTGTGCAATAAAAAATAAAATAAGTATCATTTGTAAATCATTTTCAGAATGCAGTAAAGGGTATAAAAATTCAAAAAAAGACCTTTTTAGGATAAATAGCGATAGGCCCAAGCGGGATTCCTACATAGCCTCTGGGGCCAGCACGCCACAGCTTGTGGTACCCTTAAAGTTACTTGAAATGAAGAAGGGTGTAAGTTTTGCAGAATGACAGAAGATGTATGGCCATTAGATTTAAAAGTCAAATTAGAGAAAAAGTTCTTTCCAAATAACTCTGGTCTATTCTGCGGAGTCGTAAAAAGATCTGACCCATAAATTAGAGAATAAATGTTAGACTTACTTTAGTTAATGACGCTGTTGAAGACTTTTCAAAAGTCTCTAGAACCTAGAGACTTTTGAAATGTCTAGAATAACTTAGAATAACAGAGCTTAACATCAAAACAGGACCTTTTTACATTGGCTTCTTGCAATAATAAAAGGACATTTGCTCTTAAGAGAGATGTTCTTGTAAAAGAGATGAAAAAAATGATTACAGTTTAATAAAGCAACTGCTTCAGGTGGTGAAAAATTTAAAATGGGGATCAACCTAAAATTGAATATAAAAAAAAAAGCTTCCAAACTTTTAAAATAAAAGTTTCAGAGATGCGGATTTATGCATACATAATACGGATATAAACATATATGTTTGCTATTTATTTAGATGCTGGCATATAATACCCTTACTTATTTATGTAAACTTTAGTATTAGTGTTGTTACAACTGTCAACTAAATAGACTACTATATTTTGTAAAGTTGATTAAAATGGACTAATGCATTTTTAAAATCGACAAAGTTGACTTAATGTTGATTTAGTCGAAATATGGGAATAATTTATTATTTTAGAAATAAATTTTGGTAAAAATAATAAAGTATTTTATAGTCACATTATACATATATATATATATATATATATATATATATATATATATATATATATATATATATATATATATATATATATATATATATATATATATATATATATATATATATATATATATATATATATATATATATATATATATAAATATATATATATTTATATATATATATATAAATATATATTTATTTATAAATATATATTTATATATATATATATAAATATATATATATATATTTATATATATATATATAAATATATATTTATAAATAAATATATATTTATATATATATATATAAATATATATATATATATTTATATATATATATATAAATATATATATTATTATATTTATATATATATATATAATATATATATTAGCAAGTATTTAAGGAAGTCTCATATATAAATATGAGACTTCCTTAAATACTTGCTAAATATCGAAAGTCTATACAATCATATTTACAATGTGATTGTATAGATGACATTTAGATTTTGGAGCTTCACAGTTTAGTATTGCTCCAGGGCCCTGTACAGCTTGGAACGGCCCTGTGTGAAATGAAAGTCACAATCATTGATTAAATAAAAGAGGAAAAAATTAATGAAATTCATAAATCGAATGTTTTATTAAGTTTAAATAATGCTAAGGAATATACTGCAATGAATAAAACTTTAAGAGACAAAACTTGCTAATAGTGGTAATAGTACATACTATTGTTATTAAATGAATAACCCAAAATTAAAGATTAAAAGGACGAAAAGATTTTAAGACTTTAACCAGACTAAATTGACTTTTAGTTGATTAAATCAACTACTAGATTTTTCAAAGTCTAATTTGGGCTTTTAACTAATCTAATTTCAGTCAAACAATACTAATTTTTATTTGCCGAATGTGAAGATGGTCAGATGGATGTGTGGTATGACTCTAACAAGACAAGAAAAGGAGGCATAATTTTATTCATAGATTAGAAAAAAACGTTGTATCAAACAAGATTTGTCAGAGAAGGTCAAAGTGATTTGGATATCAGCAAGTAGAGAGGTAGCAGCTTCAAGAAAAAATGGTAGTAGAAGAAGTAAGAAAAATTAGGAGAATGTGTTACATATTGTATGCATGAACTTAAGATTCGGAAAAAATAGATGCTTGAGATTGTTTATATTAGAGAAACAGCAAAAAAAGGAAGACTAAAGCTTGATGATGATGATGATGATGATGATGATGATGATGATGATGATGATGATGATGATGATGATGATGATGATGATGACGATGATGATGATGATGATGATGATGATGATGATGATGATGATGATGATGATGATGATGATGATGATGATGATGATGATGATGATGATAATGATGATGATGATGATGATGATGATGATGATGATGATGATGATGATGATGATGATGATGATGATGATAGTTATGTTGACAGGGGCTATTCTAGGAAAAAATTTGGGTGGCAACACCCCCTCCCTGCCCCCAACTTGGCAAAATTTAGCAGAAAAGTTGCAAAATGTTTTTGCAAGTAAGGCCTTATTTGTCGAAAAAAAGCTCCTCAATTTTGAATTTAGGCAGCACCTAAATCAGCGCCCAAACATGGTTGGTGCTGTCGAGGCCCTGTACATCATACATGTACATCATAGATCATACCATTTAATTATGCAATCTTGTCTATGCTTGTGAAGAAATAACTCAAATCTAAACCTTTGTTAATATCTTTTTAGGTATATTTTTTGATAATAGTTATGCACTTTTAGCATGCGCTTTTCAGTTTACTCCGGAAATGGCAGAAATGTATAGACAACGGAAATATTGAAGAATGAAGTCAAATACCTTTCTAAGGCATATGACTTCATTCCTCATGATTTAGTGATAGCTAAGTTTGCAAGCATGTGGCTTTTCTAATGATAGTATCAAGTTATTGCATAGCTATCTGAGTGGACGCAAACAAAGAGTGATAAAAGGTTCTATGTTTTCAGATTGTTCAGATATTTCTTCATGAGTACCCCAAGGATCAATTCTGGGCCCAAGTTTCTTTAATATTTTAATATATTTTTATTTATTAAAGACACTGAACTTTGCAATTTTGCTGATGACAACACTTTATATGTTTGTGATAACAGTGTAGAAAGAATACTTTCTCGTTTGCAAGAGGAAATTAATAATACCATTATATAATACCGTTATAAATCTAGACAAATTCCAACTACTATTAGTTGGTATAATAAACTGTGAAAATTCTTTTCTAACAAAAGGAAACATAAAAATATTTGCCTCTGACAAGGTGAAGTTACTTGGGGAGAAAATTCTTTTCTAACAAAAGGAAACATAAAAATATTTGCTTCTGACACGTGAAGTTACTTGTGAAGTTACTTACTATAGATAAGGATTTAAAGTTTGGTGAACATATAAAGGTGTTATGTAGTAAAGCTAAAAAAATTTTTTGCTCTTGGTCGCATAAGAAATTTTTTTATGAACTTTATTAATAAGTATGTTGTCATGTTTAGAACAAAACATCAAAACCCCAAAACAAAACACTTAAAAACGCCATACTATTATTCAACGCTTTGATTTTGTCTAATTTCTCATGCTGTCCAATAATTTATTTTTTGAAGAATTATTGTTATTAGATAATAGCCCCAGAATACACGTAAGAAATTTAAGATTTCTCATGATTGAAGTATTTAAGTTTATCAATAATTTATATCCAACATTTATGAAAAATATGTTTACAATAAAAAATCTACCCTATCAACTTCAAAGCTGCAAAAAGTTGTTGCTACCCCCCTGTAACCACCCCTCCACCCCAAAAAAAAAGGCTCAAAGTACAAAGGTACTAACAGTGTTTTAAAGCCACCTCGCTGTAGAACTCACTAGATAATGATACCATTTTTTCTAGTGTGTTTCAAAAAAGTTATTAAAAAATGGCAAGGAAATAATTGCTTTTGTAAAATTTGTAGCTACTAATTTTTTTTAATTTGTAATTTTTTTTAATAAAAAAATTGTGTAATTTTTATTAAAAATACAAACATTGTAATTTTGATTTTGTTATTATTTATTTAAATGCCTTTTTTATTTTTTTTATTTACATTTTTTAACTATTTGTTTATTTAATAACGATATCTGTTTTGGTGTGTGCTGTCCATAAAGTTATATGTGTTGATTTTAATTAGTTTGTGAAAACTAAACTATTGTAATTTATCTACAGTAAATAAATTTTTAGAATAAAAAAATAAAAATAGTTAGTTATATATTTTGTTGGATATGCAAGATACCAAATTTTAGCTCTGTCATCATAAAAACTTTGGCTTCTGCAAAGTGACTTAAGCTAATGGCTTGGCTTAAGCAATATCTTAGCTTCAATTTATACCTAACTATTACTCCAATCAGTTGAAAAATTATTATGGTTTTATAAAATCTTAATGTTATTCAAGTTTAGTTCGGCACTTTTAAACAGCCATAAAAAATAGTTGAAATGAGAATGTATGCTGAGTTTTTGTAAGTCATTTCAAAACTGTTTTTTGTGCAATAAACAATTTAAAAAACTTTAAGCATGTTTGCAAACTTTGACTAGCAAAAATTCAACTATTCTTGTTAATCAATTTTTCATGTTGTTATTACATGGAACTAATTATATGGAACAAATCATTTAATGTCTAAAATTAGTTGTCGGTTATAAAAAGTGTTGTCTATTTAAGTTATGGTTCATGTGGAATTTTATATCAAAACCAACTTGGTTTTTGACAAATTTAATTAAATTCAATTAGATATGTTTAGTTAAAACCATAATGCACTGCAACAGGAGTGCATATTGGTTTTAAAAAAATGTATCTAACTAAATTGCAAAATACATACACAACTAAGATACATACAAAATACATACACAACTAAGTAATAAATAAAATTTATGTTTTTTACAATAAAAGTATGGCAGATACTTGTATATGTCGAAGCAGTGCTTGCATCTGTGTCATGAAGTTCTTCTAACAAAAACACAGCAACCAAGATCTTAGAAAAATAACTAGAGCCTAGTTTGAAAGGTTAAAGTGGCCATGGCGCTTGTGGTTAGTGTGCTTGGTTTAGAAGGAGATCCAGGTTGGAAACGATTTTTGGACATATTTTCGCATCAAAGTAAGGAAGAAGGCGTGAACTTCCTAGTTAAATGCACTTTCACCGTGCTCTGTGACAAGACTCTTAGGTCTTCTTGGGGCACCTAAAAATAACAAAAAAAAAAGGTTACAAAGGTAAATAACTTTTTTATATCCTTTTCCAGTTTCTTGCCACCTGTACCAATTTCACATTATCTAAATGTATCTAAATCACAAACTTGTTACTTTGAGAACTTATTTCTTTTTATTCTATTAATAATTGGTTTATTATTAAATTTTGTCTATTTTTTGTGATTTAACTTTAGTTTAGTTACTACCTGTCTCTAACAATGGCACACATTCAAAAGGCAGAAAGTGGCACACCATTATTTTGTACCACAACTCTTGTAAATCGTTAAACCAATAAGTTTTAAAAAAATGACAGACTGTTTGCGATGCAGGGGACACATTCAAAAGGCAGATATCTTGAAACTTCCATTAATCTGGTTTTTTTCCATGCCTATCAAAAAGTCTTCAGTTAATAGTTTCCTCGTATTTTAATTTATTCTCTATTTAAAAGTAACTCATAGTATTAGAGTGGTTGTTTGCAATCTTGTTGGAAGTAAATTAGAGTATTAAAATATATAAATATATGCCAGTATTAATAAATAGTAAATGTAAGTATAAAATTATAATATATAAAGTATTATAAATTGTTTTCTAACCCTAACTATCAACTCCTGATAAATCTTTTAATTTTGCCAAGGCCGCGTTTGCAAAAAGTCTTAATTTTAGCTAGGGACGGGGTCTGAGCCAAGGCGCCTGTCACTTCCTAAAATGACCTGGTCTTTATGATATTTAAAAAACGTTTTCTTGATGGGTAGGGAATAACAATAAAAAAAATATAAAAATAAACTTTTTTAATGCTTTTTTATGCAAAATTCAATAAATTTACTTAAAATATGAAGGGAACATGCTAAAAATATGTTAAAATATGAAGGGAACGTGCTAAAAATATGTTAAAATATGAAGGGAACATGCTAAAAATATGTTAAAATATGAAGGGAACATGCTAAAAAGTTTATAAAATAACTCTTTTAAATGACCCAACCTTGGGGCCCAATATCTTAAAAAAATCCTGTTCAAATTTGTTTTTCTGCTTTTAATATTTTTATTTAGTTATAATCTTACATGTCACTTAAAACCAAACTGAAAAAACAACAGTAAGATATAGAACTATAATTTTGAAATTATATCCTTTATTCAAAAAATTACTGAGAAATATAAGCTAATACAATAAAAATAAATTAACTGCAATTTAAAAAATTACTGAAATATATAAAAAAATTTATGGTATTAAAGGCTTAAGTTATTTTGACTGTATTTGTAGTATTTGTAATACTTCACAATATTTTTCTTGCTTTGTATTTCTTCTGTTTATATTTTTTAAATATAAACTTTCCACTAGAGCTATAGCAATGCATTCTTACTGAGCAAACAGTATTGTATTCTGTAACTTGAAAGTTATTTTTTACTTCTAATATAAACCAACTAGGTGGTGTCAATGTGAGAAGTTAAACAATAGTTCTATTGTCAAAATAAAGAGTTTTCTATTTTATCAAGCTTCTAATTTCATCAAAGTTTTCAGCCTTCTTTTTTATGCTATTTGTTTCATAAAAAGTTTTATTCTTCTAAGAGTATTTGATGGTTTTGAATGAGTTTTTAGAAGAGATTCAAATTTTGGAGAACTATTTTGATCGCATGTCTTTTCACTTTGAATGATAATATTACAAAATCATCATTATCTTTTTCATCCTGATTTTGTTCCTGTTTAGAAAAAAATCTCATCTAGCAATTTTTTATTTTCAAAGTTTGCAGAGTTTCTTCACAAGAGCTATGTTCAAGGTACTTCTAATCATGAATCAAGGTACTTCTAATCATGAATCAAGGTACTTCTAATATTGAATCAAGGTACTTCTAATCATGAATCAAAGTACTTCTAATCATGACTTTTGACTCTTATAGTAACTACAACTAGAATTTTGTAAAAATGATTTTGAAATGATGTAATTTTAAAAATGATTTAAAATGTAATTTCATAAACTGTAAAAATGATGTAATTTCATAAAGCTTGTTCATACATTTGTCTAAAATCTATCTATAATAAAATATTTAAACTGTACAGCTACTTTTTTTTATATGTGCATTGAATGGATCACACAAGCTTGCTGCTATATAGAATACATTTTCAAGTATTTTTATTAGTTTTTTCAAATGATATTTTTAAATTTGATAATTCAATGTTACAGTTTAAAGATATGATTGCTTTTTCTTTATTGCCTGAATATTCTATAACATCTTGTTAGTCTATGCATGCCTCAGATGTCTTTAGGTCAATAGAAAAGATCTTAATGAGATAATTTACTTGGTATGAACCATAATTTAGAAGTATTTCATAAAAGATATTAAATTCATAGTTCCTACTTAATTTTTTCTGTAACAAAAAAATTTTTTAATGTAGAAATAGTTCAAACTTTTTTAGATTTTTAATTTATATATACCCAATTGTTGATTTTTTTTAAATTCTAATAGAATTTAACTAAATAATGTGGTTCTATAACTGAACTTTTTATGAACTATATAATTGACAAAATTTTAAAAACAAATACATATCGGTATCCATAGTGGCCAGCATTCCTTGAATATATTGAAAACCTGGAAAAGTCCTAAAATTTAATAGTTCCTAAAAAAAACCCCGGAAAAATGCCCCTTTTAGCATTAGTTTCTAAAAATCCTGGAACTTTTTTCTGAAGCAGTTCAATATTTTGTTGTTTTTATCTTTTCCAGAGTTATTATTAATTTTGTTTAGATTTACATTTTGGTTTAATTTTACTGTCAGTATTATTAATATCTACTAGTTATTTAGTTATTTTTCATTTTTATATATTCTAAATCAACATTTTTTCTGGTCAAGAAAAAATCAATTTATTTTTGAAATCTCAAAATTTTCTTTGAAAAGTCCTAGAAATATACTGGAAATTTGAATTAGCTATTGGCTGGCAACTCTGGTATCACACTTGGTCAGTTTTTTATATAAAAATAAAGCAGGATGCGTTCTTTAGTAGTTAAAATTATTAATTTTAATGTGTAATTATGCAAGACCTCCTTAAATATAACATATTTATATAATTTATTTTTTATTTTTAAAGAGTCTATAAACCAAATTTAATTTACTTGATCAGAGTTTTATTAGCAAGTTTTGTTTTATTAATTTATTTAGAAAAGCGATATATCTTTCTAAATGTTCTATATGTTACTCTTGTTTTTCCAGTTTCTAAAATTTGAATAAGAGTGTTTTGAGATATTTGGCCCCAAAAGATTGGTTCAAAATTTCCTAAATTTTGGGTAATTTGATTTGAAATTACCCATATACATTATATTTGATTTTGAAGGTATTTATACTCCCTTAAAATATTTTATTAAAATCAATATAAAAAAAAAGAGTTGCATCAATAAAAAATACTCTTAGTAATAAGTTTATTAACACTTACCTTTATATTAGTGATGTAAATTTTCCTGTAAAATTTGATTCAAAATTCATCGGTAAAATTTTAAATCAGGGATAGTAAATTTTCCTTAAAAAAATATTTTTTTTCAAAAAAAATTAAAATTAGTAAAAAAACAATTCATTATTTACCAGGCAGTATATTTTCAAAATTTTCAGGTAAATTTATGGGAAAATGGTTACAACCATTTTTTATAACCTATAATATATATATATATATATATATATATATATATATATATATATATATATATATATATATATATATATATATATATATATATATATATATATATATATATATATATATATTATATATATATATATATATATATATATATATATATATATATATATATATATATATATATATAGATATATATATAGATATATATATAGATATAGATATATATATGTATACATACATACATATATAACCCTCAGAATAAGAATCCGCATTCGGCAATGATATAACTGCTAACCTTAAAGTGTTAGAGTTTGGAAAATAATTGCAGACCTCATTTCTATGTTTTGTGATAAGACCTTTGTATCAAATTTTTTTTGCCAACCTGATATCAACCTTTTAAAGATTGAGGTCGGCAAATTATTGGAGAGGTCATTTTTCCTTATTCTGAGGGTTGCATATATATATATATATATATATATATATATATATATATATATATATATATATATATATATATATATATATATATATATATATATATATATATATATATATATATATATATATATATATACAGGGTGACAACCATAAGGTGAAACACATTTTCGAACCCCAATCATTTATTAACCCCGTACCATATGACTTTCCCCTTGTTTACAGTTTGTTTTGACATTTGTTTAAAAAAAGTTTTAAAAGTTTGAGGAAGAAAAAATGAGGGATTGTATGAAAAATACAGATCTAAATCCTATCAGGGAGGTGATAATTTCATTACACAAAAAAAATTTCAAAAAAAAAAAAAGTCAAGCTGATATTTGGAGACGTCTAAATGATATAAAAGTCAGCAAATCATTGATTAGTCAAACAATTTCTCGTTACAAAACTACTGGGCAAACAATTCCAGCTAAAACTAGAAAAAGAAAGCGCGTCAAGCGCACTCCAACAATCATCAAAGTGGTAAGAGAATGTTTACGAAGAAATCCTGCTCGCTCAGGTCGGCAGCTAGCTAAAGAGCTGAACATGTCATATACCTCTATGCTAAAGGTTATAAAACAAGATTTAAGACTTAAGTGCTACCGTAAACAAAAAATTGCTGGCCTCACTGACAAAAACAAGGTGGAAAGTCAAGCGTTGCAAATCGCTATTGAAGCGGCAGGGTGGTGCAGATATTGTTTTTTCGGACAAGAAAATGTTTACTTTGGAGCGCTCGTTGAACAGACAAAATGACAGAGTTTATGCTGTAAAGCTCTCTGATGTTCCTTTAAACGTTAGAACTGTCCCTCGTTATCAGAACGCTTCGGCGGTCATGGTATTTGGGGCCATCTCGAAAAAGGGGAAATTTCCTCTGAAATTTATTGATAGAGGGGTGAAAATCAACAAAGAATACTACTTACAGAATGTGATCAAAGATTTGATTGAACCTAAGGCTAAAGAAATGTATGGTGATGATCCATGGTTGTTCCAGAAAGATTCTGCCCCTGCACACAAGGCTATTGTTGTTCAAGATTACTGCAAGCAAAATTTCCCAGATTTTATCGATACCAAAGAATGGCCTGCCTTGAGTCCTGACCTCAATCCCCTTGATTTCTTTGTCTGGGCATACATGCTACAAGAACTGGGGAAGCATAAATTAACAACTTTGGACCAATTCAAGGAACTTTTGATCGACATTTGGGACAAAATGCCACAAGAAACCGTGCGTGCCACGTGTGAAAACTTTTTCAAGAGATGTTGAGCCTGCATAAAAGCAGAGGGCGACAGGTTCGAATTAAACCAATAAAACTTGTTAAATAAACTTGTAGCTTTCTATTGATACCACTTTCGAATTAATATAAATCTTAAATTTGAAAATATAGCTTACTTTATGTGTTTCACCTTATGGTTGTCACCCTGTATATATATATATATATATATATATATATATATATATATATATATATATATATATATATATATATATATATATATATATATATATATATATATATATATATATATATATATATATATATATATATATATATCAGGCTTGGGCAGGAATGGCGTGCGATCGTACTCTGTAACTGACCATGCTAATATTTTTATTTCTTTACAACTTGACCACAGCTATTTTGATGTTTTAACAATTTGAATGCAATATTTTCTTATGCCTTCCTAAAACATTTTTAAAACATTGTTTTTAGAAAGAATTTTTTTCTTTTTTTACAAATAAAATAGTTCAAAACCATTTTTTTAATTAGGCTCGCTAAATAGAGCATGAAATTAGTAAAAATTACTATTTTAAAAAGACTACGCTGTTTTTTTAAACAATTTTTTTTTTGAAACTTTTTTTTGATAAAATAAATGTTTATACAATTTAAAAATATTATATAAAATATTTTTTTAAAATTTGATAAAATTTGTTCTTTTATTAAACCAATTATCAGTAGTAATTTGTTACTTATTTTAAAAACATTTTGCTTAACTTTAATAACGCTTAAAAAGATAAGTTTTTATAACGTTTATTTCATACGTAACTAAAAACGTAACAAATAGTTTTGCTTTAAGTTTAAGTTTTTATTTTCATTTTAGTGCTTATATAATTTCTTTTTTCATTAAGAATTTTTTTTTCGTTAGTTTTTTTTTTTAGTTTTTTCCTAGTTTAAGTTTAGCTTAGCATGACACCTTAGGAGTGACACCTAAAAAAAAAGAAAAAAGAAAAAAAAAGGAAAGACAGATAAGCAACAATAACAATAAAGAAGATTAAAAAAAAAAAAAAAAGAGGAAAAGAAAGTTAAATGTAATAATATTTATAAAAATAATCATAGTAACAATAATATGAATAAAAATAATATAAAAAATAATAACTGCAATATAACAGCGTAAAAAGAATTATAAATGATAAAGCAATATTAAGATAATTATAGTATAGTTAATAATTATAAAATAAAAAATTTAAAGAATAATTATAACAATAATGATCAAGCTACTGCAACTACTGAACGACTTTGACTATCATTATAAGTAATAATATTAAGGCAACAAAAACAAAGATATAAATAATAATAGTAATGACAATCATAAAAATAGTAGTAGTAACAATGTAAATTTTTTGACACCTTGACCACAATTAAACAATTGTGGTCAAGGTGTCAAAAAATAAAATCATTTGCGTAAAATCAGCAACAGCGCCCCATCGCACGCCATTCTTGTCCAAGCCTGATATATATATATATATATATATATATATATATATATATATATATATATATATATATATATATATATATATATATATATACAGTATCGAACAAAATAAGTGCAACCAAATAATGCTAATTTAGTTTCTTTATATAAAAGTGCTGTATTTTTTCAATGTAACTATGTAACTGTTTAGAGATAACGTTCTTCAAGTTTTATTCATCACAAAGTTCATTATTTGTACACGAAAATTGATAAATTAATCAAAAGTATTTAAAAAAGTTCCTTCTGGATAATAAAAGTGCAACTCCACAAAATGTTGACCAAGCTGTATTTCGCTATCAATATTTTGTAGCGAATCTTTTGTTGTCGATCACAGCCTTGCATCTTCGAGGCATTGATTTGATCAGGTGATCAGTGAAACTTTGTGGAATCGCTGCCCAGGCCTTTTGGATTTGTTCAAACAGTCGATCCTTATTACAAACACCTTCACGATTAGTTCTGCGGTTGACAATCTCCCACAGGTTCTCGATTGAGAGATTGAGGCGGCAAATTTATCACCAATAGGTGGTTGTCTTGAAACTACTGCTTGACTATTTTTGCATTGTGATTCGGATCGTTGTCTTGCTAAAAAAAAACCCATTTTATTGGCATATTCCATTCAGCATGTATTAGACCTAGACTGTTTGCAGAAAAACACCCCCAGACCATTACATTGCCTCCACCATGCTTCATGGTCTTATAGCAGTAACGTAAATCGAGGCGTTTTCTGGCCGATCGACATACACAGCAAATGCCATCGCTCTTAATCATGTTGAACTTCGATTCATCACTGAACAGGACAGTTCGCCATTTCTGCACATTCCAGTCAATATGAGATGTAGCAAACAGGAGTCTTTTCTTCTGGTTCTTTGTGAAATCAGCGGTTTCTTTGCAGTGTGTTAAGAAAACAATCCGGCTTCAACAGCGCGTCGCCTAATTATTTGGTTCGATACAGGCAGCTCTAATTACTTTTGTATCTCAACTGATGATATCCAGGGATCCTTCTTGACGAATCTGACGATCAAAGAATCCTCTCTAGAAGTGGTGGAACGTGGTCTTCCACCTTTGTTATCTGCTGCCAACTTTCCTGTAGAACGATATTTGGAACATAGTCTTGATACAGTCCATTTTTTCACGCAATATTTATGACAAATACTTTTTTGTGACATTCCACTTACATAATCGTCAATAATTTTTTTTCTTAGTTCCAATCCAAGACTGCGGGGAGCCATTTTTGCACTTAAAGTCATAAAAATAATAAAAATAAATAATCACGCTTTTCAAGGCTTACCGTGTTACATTTACCTTGTGATGATACAATAATGCTCTGTGGAACACAACATCTTGGTTGGATGTGGACTGTGTTGATGTAATGAAAGACTTGTTGTATTTCACTTCATGTATTGATGTTCTTCGATAAAACACTTTGATAAAACTCACTTTGATAAACTGTCTTGATTATACTGACTGATTGACTTCCATATACTGACTGAATTACATGTCGGTTTACATGTCTCTTATATAGTAAAATGAACCTGTGTGAACCTGTTCTAGAAGATTCTAGATGCTTCTTTTTGAAGAAGCTTCAGGATGCTTCTGAATGTATCTGGATACTTCTGGATGCTTCCAGATGCTTCTTCTGGAAACTTCTGGAAGCTTCTGCATGCTTCTGGAAACTTCTGGAAACTGCTGGTACTTCCTTTAATTATTTAAAAACTTCCGTGACATTGACACGGACCAGACTTAAGAAAATGATACAAACCAAAAAAGTTGCACATATTTTGTCTGCTGCAAAATGGCACTTCAACAAAATTCTGCCTGTGTGCTGTCACCTGTCAGCTGATTGCTCATGTCAAGGCATGCTATGACTCCAGACTCCTGTTTGCTGTGGTAGTATAGTTTGTTTCGTTTTTAAGAAATGTAAAATTAGGAGCACTTTTAAGCATTGTTCATATATATATATATATATATATATATATATATATATATATATATATATATATATATATACAAATATATATATATATATATATACAAATATATATATATATATATATATATATATATATATATATATATATATATATATATATATATATATATATATATATATATATATATACAAATATATATATATATATATATATATATATATATACAAATATATATATATATATATATATATATATACAAATATATATATATATATATATATATATACAAATATATATATATATATATATATACAAATATATATATATATATATATATATATATATATACAAATATATATATATATATATATTTACATATATATATATATATATATATATATATATATATATATATATATATATATATATATATATATATATATATATATATATATATATATATATATATATATATATATATATAAGTTATATAAATTAATTTATATATATATATATATATATATATATATATATATATATATATATATAAGTTAATTTTGTTATTATTTCTATTAAGTTGGCCTGCTGTAATTACTGCTGATCCTATTGAAGAAAATGGAGCTCATATTGATCTTTATAAAGATGGAACAGGTGATCCACATTATTACCATGTTGAGTTTTTAGGAAAACCTCGCTCTCATGCTTGGATCTTAGCTCGCTGCATTGAAAAGTATAGCATTGCTTCTACTGATTTGTTTTTTGATGCTAAAATAAAAGATAGTAAAAAGATAAAAGATCGTCTTCAATATGCCAATCAAGAAGCATCACTTATGCTTACTCTGTCACCAAAAAAAAGGTTGCAATCAATGGTGTTCAAATATAAATCTTCACATAAAAAAAAGTCTATGGTTACCCAAAAAGGTAAATATGTATATATCGTGGGGGATAGTGTAAATCCATATAAATAGGATTGCATAATAGTGCGTTGAATTTTATTCATGTTCTTTGTAATGAATTTAAATTTAGTATAAGTTTAAAAATTTTACTGACTCACTACACTCACATTTAGGCGGCTGTGTGGGTAGGGGTATACATGCACAAAGACACACACACTTATATATATGTGTGTATGTATATATATATATATATATATATATATATATATATATATATATATATATATATATATATATATATATATATATATATATATATATATATATAAGCTTGGCTAGGAAGGCGTGCGATTTTAAGTCTTTATGTGACCATGCAAATAATATTTTGTTTTGACAAATTAACCACATTTTTTAACAAATGCGCTGAAAAAATTGGTTTTTAATTACGTCAAAAATAAATAACTTTGACATGTTTATCTTTACTAACGTTTTTATATGAGCAAAACACTTTTAAATAAAGTAGCGAATGATTTTAATTAAAATATACTTGAAAGTTGTAAATTTTTTGTATATATTATTTAATTATATAAGATTTTTTTATAAGTGTAAATGAAAAAAGTAAATAATTAAAAAAAAAATTAAATTTTAAGTAAAATCACATAGTATTTGCGTGGCGTCATTGCATTTCACGTCATTGCATGACGTGAAAACGCACGCCTTCCTGGCCAAGTCTGTATATAATTGTGTATATATATATATACAGTGTATGTATATATATACAGTGTATGTATATATATATATATATATATATATATATATATATATATATATATATATATATATATATTTATATATATATTATACACACATATATATGTATATATATATATATTGTTATTATCATTTTATAAACATCAATAAATGCGATTTTCTCTTGATACTAAATTTATTTTTTAAAAGAAATTTTAGCTAGGTTGTTGTGACCAACCTAGCTAAAATTAGTTGTTGCGTCTGATCAATTTAAGACAATACTTTATCAACAGCATCCAAAAATACAGTATACTATCGAATTTGAAAATGACAAAAAAACACTAAATTTTCTAGACATATGCATAATAAATAACAAAAATATGAATTTAAAATACACAGAAAAAATACAATTACTAACATTCAAGTTAAGGCAACATCAAACCATGACCCACAAACTTTAAATGGAATATATTAGGGTTTCGTACATAGAGCATTTAATGTATGCAATCAGAATCATATAGAAAAGTATTTGTCAAAAATGGCTACAAACAGTCCATTCTCATAAAAATCATAAAAGAAATAAAAAGAAAGAATAAAAAATCACTAGTGACTACTAAAAACATTGAAAACATCACCTGTACGTATCCAACAAATACATTACCTTTGGTGTTTAGGAAGGCAGGATATAAAATAGCCTTCAAATCAAATTTAAACATTATATGTAAAATATTAACATCAAGAAATAATTTCAAACTATAAATGAACAGCTACCCAAGAGTCTACCTTATTAAATGTCATTGTAGCAAAAAGTGTATAGGTGAAACAAAAATGCAAATAGTACAATAGGAAATAAACCAGAACGATCTGCATTAGCTACACACAGGGCGGATTTAGCCTTTTGGGGGCCCTAGGCCAAAACATTTTTGAGGCCCCTTAAATAATTTAATTTTAGGGAAAAAAAATTTTCATTTTTTTATTTAAAATTTTATTATTTAAACAAAACAGTGTGAATATTGAGAATTTAATGAAAAATAAATTTTACAACATTTTTGATTTTTCTACACATTATTTTTAGTTTTAAACTTTTTATGTTTATTAAATTTTGGGGCTCCCAAATGTTGGGGGCCCTAGGCCATGGCCTAGTCGGCCTATAGGTAAATCTGGCCCTGGCCACACACACAAGACATTGTGCACAACAACTGTAAAAGTTAAAGGGATCCCTAAGTGCTCCTAACATATGATCTCATATAAAAGAGCATTAAAAAAAAAGTTTTTTTTCTTTTTCACTAAATTGTAATAATAAATGCATGCTTACAAAAAGCAATTGCCGAAATCACTGAAAAACAACTCCATTTTGATTTTATTTTTTTACCATTGAAACTCGATTGTTAGTCGTTAAAAATCACGTTAGTACGTCACAATAACTTTAGAATATCTACTTCGATTTTCAAGTAAAAAAAAGTCGTGGTTAAATATTTAAGTTTTAATCAAGTTTTTTTAATTAGTTTTGCAAGAATAGTATAATAGAATTTGGTTGAAAGATTAATTATTATATTATTAGTTAATTCTTTTTTATTAGTTTTTTATTTTAAACACTATAAAAATGCTAAGAAAAACCAGCAGTTTTTTTTACTTTAACGTTTTTAAGCCTTATTTTAAACATTCAATTTATTAAACCAAATTTTTTTGTTTCACTTTTTATTGGAAAACAATTGAAATAGAAAAATTGAGTAAGAACATCAACTTAAAAACCATTTAAATGAAAAACTTAATTATATTTAAAATTTTATTAGTCCTTTATTCAAGAAACAATAAATTATAAAAAACGTGGCATCTAATATTTGATTAAGTTTTTGGCGATGCTTTTTGATTTATTGACGATAATTTTTTAATTTATCAATTAAAACAATTTCATTTATTTGCTTCGTTTTATTTTAAACGCATTTTATGTATGTGTAACTGTATAAAACAGCAACAAAACAGCGTCACGAAATTGTTTTACATTTACTATTTATATTTTAAATACAACTTTTTGTTTCATTGTTGTTTTATAGCTTTTTACAATAACAATTAAATACTCATTAAAAACACGTGTTTTATTGTCAGCTCGATCGTATTAAACAGTTTTCTATGACTAATTAAAGTGGTTTAAATATTGCAGTGACCGATCAAGGAATTTTTGGTGGAGGGGGATGTTAAAATATTTTTGAATTTTGTACCATGTTTGCGTCTCCTAAAAAAAAAGCAAAAAACAAGGTTCTCAATTTCAAAAAACAAGGTTCTCAATATTCTCAAGACTTTCAGATTCTGGGGGAAGGGGGGATTCATACCTCCATCCTCCCCCTGGATCTGTCACTGAAATGATGTTTGCTTTTTACTCTTATTTTTTTACTTTTACTTTTTTAAGTATCATGTTAAGTAAATACTAAAAACAATTACTTAATTTTTAGTATTAAATACATTACTTGCTCATTACACTGTAACTTCAACTTAAACTTTAAATTATGAATTAAGCTGTAAAATATAATAGTAACTTACGCTATTTTAAGCTCTGTTGAACAAGAAAATGATAAGATAGCATTTAAATATGAGAGATAGTATGTTAAAAAATAACATTTAGGTGCTAAAGAGACAATTTTATACTAATGCAACCCCCTCCTCCCATTACCGCACATCGGCGCGAGCTATAAGTGAGGGGGGAGGGAAAGCAAAAAAATTTTTTTCACGATTAGATTTTTTTGCGTTAATTCAAGCCCTGTCTTAGTTTAATTTCTAATAAAATGTCTACTCAACCTTATCAATTTTAACCAAAAAAATATAGGAAAATTAACATAAATGTTAATTTAACTAAAACATTTTACAATAATTATTTTTTTTATCAAGCAAAAATGAGAGTAACTGTCACTTTTGAAACCATAAAAATGACTGGAATAAATTTATTTTTGTACTAAGGAAATATTTTAAATAAACTTTAATGTGTCTAGATCAATATTCATTTGTTAAAAACTGACTAAAAAGAGTTTAAACTTTGACTTCTATTCATTTTTGGCCGTGGAATTGCCCTTATAACACAAATATATAAATAAAAATTATAAAAAAAATTTTAATATACAAATATGTTTTTACAAAATGCTACAAAACTTATTCTTGTAAGTAATTATGTGTTAGTTGAAAAAAAATGACTTTACTTTTAAATTTAATTACCAACTAATACGTTTGCAATAATGACATTTTGACTACTTTGTTTAATTTGACGTACAAACGTTAGTTTAGAGTCAATAAACTTTGGACAAGGCACATTTTTTTTAATCGAAGAAAAGCGTTTTTTTGAAAATTAAATTTGTTTGTGTGTGTTCATTATTACTTTTTAGAAAAAATAGTATACATCAAACTTTTTTTTTTTTAATGCTCTTTCATATGAGAACATATCTTAATAGCACTTAAGGATCCCTTTAAGCTAAAAAAGTTGATAGAAAAGTCTGTGAGGCACTTGAAATACAGTACCACCAATGTGCCCCTCAACAATATGGTATCAATTTAGATGAGGGACAATATGTGTCAACAAAATTTCGGACACCATTTCTAGGGCACTTACATTAGAAAAAGATAAATCCATCCTATTGACATAAGATAGAAATGTAGTTTTAAAAATAAGATATGAACAAAAACAAACAAAAAACTTTTAAGCTGAAAACACTGGTCACAACAATCCAGTGAAAATTTATTAAAAAAAATAAATTTAGTGTCAAGAAAAATTCATATTTATTGATGTTTATAAAATAATAATTTGTATACTCTCATACATATATCTCATATATATATATATATATATATATATATATATATATATATATATATATATATATATATATATATATATATATATATATATATATATGTATATATATGTATATATATATATATATATATATATATATATATATATATATATATATATATATATATATATATATATATATATATGTATATATAATATTGTTTAATGTATGTAATAAATTAATAAAACAATATAAAACTCTTATTGGAAAAAAAGTGCTCAATGTTAACTTATTTATTTTTATATATAATTTTTAAAATATAACAATTTATAATTAAAAATGAAAAACAATAAACCTTATATTTTGAAACTTTAAGTTTCATGCATAATATCAGTCATCAGCAATGAAATACAAAATACAAAATAAACATTAATATTACAATAAAAATTGTGGTGGTGTGAGTTCTTATAAATCCATAGAGACAAATATATATATATATATATATATAAATATATATATATATATATATATATATATATATATATATATATATATATATATATATATATATATATATATATATATATATATATATATATATATATATATATATATATATATAATAATAATAATAGAGTTTATATATATATATATATATATATATATATATATATATATATATATATATATATATATATATATATATATATATAATAATAATAATAGAGTTTGATTATTTGAAAAAATACAACTTTTTGATGGTACTTGAAGTTTCATGCCCTTCGGCAATCATCAGCCATATTTTATTCTTTTAAAACCTTTTAAAAGAATGGGCATGAAACTTCAAGTACCATCAAAAAGTTGTATTTTTTCAAATAATCAAACTCTATTATTATTATTATTGATCTATTTTGTAAACACTTACATTATATTGATCACTCTCAAACAAACAAGAGACTTTTGTATCTTAATTTGGTACAATAAAACAACAATATATATATATATATATATATATATATATATATATATATATATATATATATATATATATATATATATATATATATATATATATATATATATATATATATATATATATAGAGATATAGATATATATATAGATATATATATAGATATATATATATATATATATATATATATATATAGATATAAATATATATATATATATATAATTACAAAAATTAGCAGGCCCTATTACTATTCAAAAAATAAGTTTTTCAAAATTATGTGATGTGGGTACTCAAAAAAGCGAAATTTTATAAAAATTTCAAAAAAAATAATTTTTTCATATAAAAATTATTATTTTAGATTTTATTGCATAACAATATGATTTTATAAAACGATTATTTTCGCTTCTTTTGAGTACCAGGTTGACCTACTTTTAATTATATATAGCTCTATTATTCAGTAATATTGAGCACTGTAACACGTACAAGAGACTTCGTATTATTACATCAAAATACTTAACCTCGAATATATTCTATATATCGAAATCTATACAAATATATATATATATATATATATATATATATATATATATATATATATATATATATATATATATATATATATATATATATATATATATATATATATATATATATATATATATATAGTGAAAACTAAATAATTATTAAGAAAATAATTGTAATCAGATGTAACAACAATAAAAAGTAACTTTTTATTGTTGTTACATCTGATGATCGCTATTGCGTGAAACTTTTAGTTATGTAATTGAAATATATCTTAATAATTATTTAGTTTTCACTATATTATTTGCTCTACTAATTATATAAAACGCTGTATTGAGCACTCTTACTGGAAATATTAACATAATTTCTACAATATATATATATATATATATATATATATATATATATATATATATATATATATATATATATATGTTTTTTTAATAGAATGATAGATTATATTTTAACTTTTGAATATTGTTTTTTATTTATTATTTATTTAATTACAAAATTATTAGATAAAATTTATATTAAAAAATTGTTAGGTTTTTTTTTTTTTCGCAAATTTTTTTTTTTTGTCTTTTTTCCCTAAAAACGTTTACTATTACAATTAAAATTTTTACTATACCTGGCATGAAGAGTCAACAAAATAAGCTTTCAAAATAAAATAATTTCATCAAGATGTCATCATTTTTTTCAAAAAAGCCCTTGGAAGACTATCTATGCGGGCAGTCTGCATAGCCCAGGAAGATGGTTTTAGATGGGCTATTTATAGCTTGTGCTCTTATTTACTCCTACCGAAGCCTATATATATATAAGCTTCGGCAGGAGTAAATGAATGTATGTATGTATATATAAGATAGGTTTATTCAAGCTATTTATAGCTTGTCTTTAGATGGGTTTATTAAATATAACTTCTTTTTTATAGATTTATTTCTATTTATAAAAATATATTTATTTTTACGATATTTTGAGGGAATAATGATACCCTCATTATCAAGTATATTAAAAAACGTTATAAAAATTTATAAGGAAAAACTATTAGGAAAGATATGAATATTCAGATATATCCCTTTGAGAAAGTGTTTGGATTAATTCAAATCGATTGTAATATTGCTCTAGAAAAATTAAAGAACACATTGATGATATTGATGAGTTAGAGAAAGTGCAAAGAAGAGCAACGAAGTTAGTTCCACAACTTAAAAAGATTTCATATGAAATAAGACTGAAAGCAATGGGTTTAACAACATTCGAGAAAAGATGAGCTAGAGGATATCTTATACAACAACACAGATTCAAGCAAAATATAGACCGAATAAAATGGTACAAAAATCCAAAACTCGCATCATCCGTGACTAGTTCAGGCCAGGCTTTTTCTGTAAGGGGCAACAAATACAGGTTAGAAAGAGAATACTTACCATCATGTTTACCGAGATATAATTTCTTTACCAATCGAGTTTGTAAAAATTGGAATTTGTTACCAAATGAAATCATTGAAGCAAGATCGTTGAATGTTTTCAAAGCGCGAATAGATAAACATTTTTGATGATTTTGAGTTTTCTTTTTCATATTCTTTACAAAGTTCAAATCACACTGTTCTGAGTGCAGTGGGTGAGATCTGTTGCAAGGACATGCCCTTGAAAAGTGGCATTAGTGCAGGTCTTAGGCTCTCTGAAACATCATTGGTGATTGCAATGCATTCCTGAGGAGGAGGATCACCATTCATCCACTACTTAATTCTCATTGGTTGTTATGGCGCCAACATTTTTTTACTTCTTACACCAATAAATTTTTGCGCCTTGTGAGCTTTATATTATGACTTTGTTAGATTAATGGCATTTATATTTTTTTATGTTACACAGGTGATTGTCAGTTCTCAATTTATTATCTAGAGTTTAGACCATTTATAGTACCACATATACTAAACTTTTCTTTTTTTTTTAATATTACTCAAACTATCAGTTATTATCATTTTACTTACTTTTTGTTATCTTCTTATTTTATTGTTTTTGTATGGTGCGATTATTTTAGTAATGGATACCATTAATAAACCAGCAGATTTATATTGACTTGTTTACTCATAGATCATTGTTTTATCATTTGCTAAAGATGACTAGATTGTGAGTTATGGTTCCTCTTTTCCTGAGTCGCTAATTTTTACACCACCTACTAAATAGTCTTTAAATTAATTTATGTTTTTTTTTTACCTAAATGACATCATCTGCAGTCTGCAGTTGTAATATGCTTAGATTCAGTAATTTTTAATACATTATTTTGAAACATTTTTTTTTGTCATTTTGTGTAATCATTTTGTGTAATAAAGAATTTATTTTAATAATTAATAATTTGTTTTTGTTTTTTATAATTTGAACATAATTTGTGAAATTTATATTATTTTGAAGTGGTTTGTACTTGGTAGATAAAAAGGTAAGCAATAAAAAGTAAAATTTGAATTGATTTTATTATTATTATACTCATAAAGTTATTTTTATTACATATTACAATTATCAGACCATGTTTAAAAAGAATTCACAGAAGTTTGGAACCATTTCAAAATGGGCGAGAGTTGTGAAAAGGCGATTTCCAAATACTGCTCAACAAATATTGTATGCAAAGGATCATCAACCAGTGGATTAATTCATCACCTATCGGCTGTTCATCCAGCAAAAGATTATAAAACGCAAAGAAAGTGAGGCCAATTCGGAAGCAGGACCAGAAACTTCTAAGATTTCTAAAATTAAAACTCAACCTACAATCTTTAATTATGTTAAAAGACAATCTTATTCATTTATGGCTGAAATAGTAGCAAGATTATGTGCTTTGGATGGATTTTCAATTTCTGGAATTTACAAAAGTTTGTTCATAAGGGAAAGTTTAAGTACCCGTGGGTTTCAGTTGCCTATGAGCAAAATCACGTGGATTATGAAACTCGTGCATGATTATTACGAATTAGTAAAACTGAAAACCATAAAGAAAAATTTTTTTACACAAAGGAGAACTCATTATTAAGTTTGACATGTGATGAATGGGCAAGCTTTAAAAATTGGCGATATTTTAACGTAAATGTGCATTATTCGGACGGAAGCTATGATAATCTGGATCTTATAAGATTTTATGGTAATTGTTCAGCTGAAGTTTTAAAAAATCCGACATTATTTATAAAAATTGATTTTATTGACATTATTTATAAAAACCCTGAAATTATTTATTAAAAAAATGTAAAACCTAGAAGCTATTTGAAATGATGATTATTTAGAGTTTTCTTCTGCTGAAGAATCTGATCAAGATTTAGATTCAGAAAATGATGATGATGATGTACAAGTGGAAAGATGGATGATGTACAAGTGGAAAGATGGATGATGTACAAGTAGAAAGATGGATGATGTACAAGTGGAAAGATGGATGATGTACAAGTAGAAAGATGGATGATGTACAAGTGGAAGGATGGGTGATGTACAAGTAGAAGGGGATGCTGATGAAAAACTTGAAAATGAATACATTTTAGAAGAACAGGAAGATTTTAAAATAGTTTTGAACAATGTTTGCAAAGTTGTGAAGTTTTTAAGAAATCGGCGGTAAAAAACTGTCTTCTTCAAAAATATGTTAAAATGGACCATGGAAAAGAACTGAATCTTATGTTGGATTCTCCAACTAAGTTTAACAGTATTGTTCCAATGATAAAGCGTTATCTTTTGTTGAAATCCTGTATTAAAAAAGTTCTAATAGACTTAAACTCCCAGATAAATTTGAATGAAAATGAGATTAATATGATGCAGGAGTTATTAAATATCCTAAAACCAGTGCAAATAGCAGTTGAAGCACTCAGCGCAAGAGATTGTAATCTTGTTAATGCTGAAGGAGTCACGCAGTTTCTCTTTAATTCCATTAGAGATTTACCTGGTACTTTATCAAAAAATGTCTTAGAAGCCCTACAGAAAAAGGTTATTAGAAATGCGATCAAAAGATTTGATTTTGATTGCAATGTTTTTTAAAAATCCAGAAAATTTAAAATCTAATACAAAAATAACGTAGTAATGGAAACTTTTTTGCTCTATCATCAGTTTTAGCAGTATCTAAATTAGCAAAAAATTTACTAATCCAATATTTTTCTGATGATCATTTTTCTGATGATCATTTACTAATCCAATATTTTTCAAATTATCATTTGTAGTACTTTAGATTTAAGTGACACAATTGATGTACCAACAACAAACGCAAACGATTCTGTTTTACTTTCATCATCAACTACAAATGATTTGTTAAAAAACTCTTTGAAGAGTGCATTAATAAAATCCCAAAAAACTATGGAGGTAGCAAAACCTGATAAAACAACATCTGTACAAAAGGAGATGAAATTATTTGCGGCAACAGGTACAATAACTAATACTTTTAAAAAAATTTATGATTACATAATGACAATAAAACCCACATTGACAGAATCTGAATGAGTTTTTTCTTCTGCAAGTAACATTGTAACAAAGAAAAAAGTAGGTCTATCAGACCATTCAATTAATGTCTTGTGTTTTTTGAAAACTTATTTTAAAAACTTGATATAAAACTTGATGTCTTGTATTTTTTAAAAACTTATTTTAAAAACTTGATATAAAACTTGATGTCTTGTGTTTTTTGAAAACTTATTTTAAAAACTTGACATAAAACTTGATATCTTGTGTTTTTTGAAAAATTTTTTTTTTTTTTAATTATAATTTTCTTTGCAGAAAAAAATTCTTAAAAATCTGATTTTTTATATTTAAAAAATTTCCTGGTTCCCAGGAAATCTTGGGATCTTTCAAATTTTCAATCCCAGATCTCAGGAATGAAAAAAAGTCCGGGAATGGCACCTACTAGACATAAGGCTATCCCGCTGGATGCGGTTACAACGCTCAATAACCTAATGAATACGCTGACACATGCACATATATCCCCTTAGCATTCATTCTTTGCTCTTCTACTTCACAAAAGTGTTGCCACACATTTTATATTTTCTTATGATTTTTATTTTTTATTCAACGACACCATCTACAATCTGTTTTTATTTTCACATCTCCCAGGTCTACATAACTGGACAGCTCAGTTGGTCACTTTTTGCGATCTTTGTGTCACATAAACAAAAAAAGTTAAATGACAACCCAACTATTCATTTTCTTCACAAAGTTCAATCTCAGAAAGTTAAATAAGCTAGGATGTTTTACCAAAAAAAAATATAAAAATGTTTACCAAAGCATGAAAAAGGTTACCCGATGAGGTTAATTGTAAGCACCGTTGATACACCTACATATAGTATCTCTAAATATTTAGTCAATATGTTACAACCCACTTTAACTTAAAATGAAATGCATTTAAAAAATTTTCAACAATTTGTGGGTACAGCAAGATTATGGGAAATTGATTAGAATAAGTTTCAGGTCTCCTCTGATGTTAATTTGTACCCTTCGATTAAAAAAGAAATCATTAGTCGAAAGATTAAGAAACAACCAGAGCTTTTTTAACTTTAGAAGAGATCAGGTTACTTTTAAAACTATGTCTTTCTCATTGCTATTTTATATATGAAAATAATATTTATGAGTTCAAAAACTTCGGAATAATTGGGTTTGCTCTTATGGTGGTAGTTGTTGAGTGTTTTTTACAATATCATGAAAAGTAATGCTCTTTTATCATCTTTTCAGTAATGCTTAACAATAAAATCCATTTGAAATCATTTTAAAGATATGTTGATGATATACATTCAAGGTTCCAGGTAGAAAATCAACATTTCAAAATGTCTCCAAAAAGATTTGTGTCTTTACCCTGGATCCTTGTTATAAGTCCTAAGTTAAGTGTTTTTAAAAAAGCAGGATAGCACTAGCGTTTAAGTCTCCAAAAAATCTCCAAACTCTACTTAGTTCCAAAAATAAACCTACACTACCAACTCCTATCCTGGTGTTTACAAATTAGAGTGCTCTTGCGGCAAATGTTATGTTGTGAAACAGGACTATATATATAGTCACTTCAAAAACATACATTTAAATTCTTACGTCACAAAAAAAACTCTCTTAAAAAACTCTTAAAATAGAAGCTCTTACAAAGAACATTGTTTCGTAAGTTCAAACGGTTATGTATAATATAACAGTTTTTTTTTTAATAATGGTTTTTAATATACTTGATAACAAGTGTATCAATATTTCCTCAAAATATCGTAAAAATAAATATATTTTTAATATATTTTTGACAAATAGCCTTTTCACAACTCTCGCCCATTTTGAAATGGTTCCAAACTTCTGTGAAATCTTTTTAAACATTGACAAATAGAAATAAATCCATAACTTGCATGGTCATATAAAGACGTGAAATCGCACGTCTTCCTGTGAAAGCCTGTAACATCTGATGATCCCTATTTGCATGAAAGACTAAGTAATGTTTTAAATAAATCGAGTGTTATAATTATTTAGTTTTTACTATATATATATATATATATATATATATATATATATATATATATATATATATATATATATATATATATATATATATATATATATATATATATATATATATATGTATATATATATATATATATATATTTATATATATATATATATATATATATATATATATATATATATATATATATATATATATATATATATATATATATTACTATTAATATAATTTAACCAATAAAATGAAAAATCTATGTCAAGCAAAATAACAACTTCAAAAAAAGTTTTTTATATTTCTAAAAAGATATTTAACAAAATACTACAAAATATAATAAACACTAGAGGCCTTTCAATGTTTTATCAGTAGTGCTAGTTTAAGTGCTCTTTTATATATATTTCTACACACTGCTTTTGTTTTGTTTCGTGAAATGCAATACTCATTATATGTTTTTTCATTTCTGTTTAGTATATATTGATGATATTTTGCTTGTTTGTCTTTAAGTTCATGGATTATTTGAGAGTCTATCCATTTTGAACGTTTTATATTTTTAATGTTGGATTTTGGTATGTTATTGTTTATACTATTTTTAAGTTTATTGAAAAATATACTCTATAATTGGTCCGAGTTGGATGTTGGACAAAGTTTAATATTTGCAAAGTCTTCATTAATTTTATCATAGTTCCCTTTTGAATATAAATGTTTTGTAAAGTATGGCGGTATATTTATAATAGATTCAATTGATATAGTAAAGTATAGTAATTGATGATGACTTTTGCCAATGGGTGCTAGATGAGTTAAAAGGGAAATCATGTTTTCATCAGAAGTATATAAGAGGTCAATTGTAGTTGGATTTTGATTTTGTCTTATGTGTGTTGCATTTGAAATATGTTGGGTTAGAAAAGAATCAAGAATATTTTCAGTAAACTTAATTGATTTTGTTATAGGTTGTTTTGGATTTCGCCAACTGATATCTGGGTAGTTGAAATCTCCGATAATAAGAATGTTTGGATACTTATTATAAAATTGGCGGTATGGTGATTTATGCAGTTTGTGTTTTTATTGTTACTGTTTGGTGATCTGTAATATAAGCTTAATAACAACTTAGAAGTTTTTGTTGTAATTTCACAACTGAGCGATTCGGATGGAAATATATCAAGATTAAATAAGGACGACTTTAGTTTGCAATGTATAAATATTGCTAAACCTCTTTTGCAGGAATTTTTGCGGTGGTTTGTATATAGTAAGTAATTTTCAATAGCAAACTCGAGATCGTTAATTTCAATTTTTTTGTTTTTAGGTAGAGTTTCTGTTAAATAAAATAATTTGGGGTTTATTTAATAGAGAGTCAATATTTGTGTAGATAGCTTTTAAGGATTTAATTTTAGAAATTTTTTTACTGGTTTGTAAATTAATCCAACTTTTTTTAATAGGTTTTTTATATTTTTCATTTACTAAAATTGAGTTTGATAACTTCGTTGCGCCTAATGCACCATCGAAAGGGTGAGTTTGGTTCAATTTCTAGGAGTAATTGGTTGTTTTTATTTCTTTCCTTTCTTAGTTGAGAATCGATTTACCTTTCGGCGAGAGTCATCCGGATTAATGAAGATATTTGTATAGTTTACGTTTTTGCGTAATTCCCTTGATGCAAGTAAAACTTTTTTAATCTTATTATTTTAATAGGTTTTTCATTGCTTTTTCCAATTTCCTCAAATATCTTGTTAATTTTTTTTTTTTTTTGTTGTCTTTGTTTTTTTCAAGTTCATTTAAATTATTTGATTCTGGAATTCCAAAAACGATAATGTTCTTTTCACGCTTTTTTTTCTCTTCCTGTTCAGATAATTTAGTTTTTGTAATTGAGTTTACAACAATGGCTTTTTCTGCAGATTTATTTTTATTATTAAGATTTGACCAAAATGTAGCTGAATTATTTTCGGTTTCTTTTTTCGATTCTAATAATTCAATTCTTTTTATAAGATGTTGAATGGTTTCATTCATTTAATCATGAATATGTATACTTAGAACAACATTATTTAATCATGAATATTGGGATTTAGTCGTGTCGATTTTAGTGAAATTAGGATTATATAAAAATAATAATAATATACAACAATAATAATAAATAACAAAAAATTTATTAAGCAATTGACAGCAAGAAAAATAAAAATATAAAAATAGAGCAAAATAAACATACAAAATACAATAAAAATATATATGTAAAAAACATTATAGACTTTATATAAAAAAGAAAACCTTAAACACAAATTATTATTTGTTTTTTTTTTAAACAAATAAGGATATATAAAGCTATATAAAAAAAAAAAAAAAAAAAAAAAAAAAACTAGAAATATAAGCTTGGAAATAGAGAATATAATAGTTTAGGAAAACTAAATATTAATAATAGATTTAAGAATTTATAATAGATTTAAGAAATTTAAATCTTACGTTGAAAAAACACGTCTTATTACTTTGAAAGCGGAAGTCAATTTTAGAATATATTTTTATCTATATATATATGTATATATATAATAATTTATTCATATAAATTGTTAATAAAAAAATTATTGATAATATATATAGTACACAATTATAAGATTTTTTTTTAAATATATATGCAGTTTTAAAACATTGCAAGTAATTTTGTTTATTTTACTGTTATTTAGTAAATTTAAAAAAAAAAATTTGTTCTGCTAAATACTATTTTGTTAATTAAACATTTGATGTGGCTTGATGACAAAAGATGCAATTAAAAATAATTGATGTGACTTGATGCAAAATGTGCAAGTGGATGTATATATATTATTTATATATGTTTTAGGTTCTAAAAGTATGAAGAAAGCCAGAAACTCAGTTACTGAAGGAAAAAATCAATGTGATTCTAATACCAATCCTTGCAATATATTTTCTAATGACTGCGAGATTAGTGAGGCTACTGAATTTTGTAGAGACAAAAAAGCTACTCAGTTTAACTCTATAGAAAAATTTAAACATGTTAAACAAAAAAAACATCAAAGTCAATCGCAAAGTGATGTTGTTTCTGACACAGTATGTTTATTTATGTTTTTGTTTATTTTAAAGAGAAGTTTAGTTCTTGCCTTGAGATTTTTTTTCTGTGTTATCAAAAAAAAATTTTAAAGTAATTATTTTTTTTGATTGTTTATTTTATTGATCTTTATTTTAAATCTGTTAAACTAAAGTGTGTTAAAAATAAAAACAAAATGCTGTAAAATAACATTCCAGTTTGTATATATAAAATATACTAGTTTGTAATAAAACTTCTTCCCTGCTCCATTGAAGTTTTTCATAGAAAAACTTGAAAAGTAATGAAAATTTTTTGCTATTTAATTTTCTTTTATTTATCTATTATTTCCTTTTTATTAAAGTACTAAAAGTTCAAAATTTTGTATTTTCTGAAATATCTGAAATTAATAAATTTTAACAAAATGAAACTTATTTTATAAAAAAAATTAAAAATTATTTATTTACATAATCTATTACATGTTACTATTACAAGTAGAACTACTATTACATTATATTACAACTATTACAAGTATTATTTACCTAAAAACATAATATATATATATATATATATATATATATATATATATATATATATATATATATATATATATATATATATATATATATATATATATCAATAGTTTCTATATTAATAATAAATATGGCTTATGCTAGTTTACAAGTTTTTTTTTTTTTTTGGCTTTTTTTATCTTTCAAATCTTTTTAAATATTGCTTTAGTTTTTAAAATTTGTCTTATTCGTTGTTTGTAAAAGATACCTTAAAAAAATGTTTTTGTTTCCGTAAATAATTGTAACTAGCTGACTAGACCCGTATAAATGCAGGTCTTTATAATTCTATACCACACCAACTTTTTCCTTATAAATATATACTAGCTTTCCAGAACCATAACAATCCAAAGTACAAATACTTCATACCCGATTCGAACAATGACAATATAATGTATGAGAAAGATCTAGGTATCAGTTTCTCTGCTAATCTTAAGTGGAAACAACATGCAATTAGCTCTGCATCTAAAGCAAATCGAGCTCTTGGTAAAACGCACTTTTAGTTACATTGATAAAGAGATGTTTAAAGTTCTCTGCACTACACTTGTCCATCCACATCATATATACGGTATCGCTGTATGGTCTCCTTACCTTAAAGGAGATATATCTGTATTAAAACGAGTACAGAGGCACGCAACTGAGCTAATTTCTTCTCTTAAAAAGATGACATATGAAGAAAGACTCATGAGTTTAAATTTAACAACACTTTTAACTCAGCGAATAAGAGGTGATTTGATACAAATTTTTTTAAATCAGCAATAAAATAGATAATATAAATCTAATCTTACATGGATATAACTTCTTAGAGCAAATAAAAATACAAAATAGTCAGATTAAGATATGCGGACACAATTTTAAATACAGAGCCGAATTTACTAAAAGTGCTTCAAGACAAAACTATATCCTTAATCAAGCAGCAACTGCATGGAATGAACTACCGGATAAAGTAGTCGATTCTCTTAACTTAAATGGGTTCAAAAACAATCTCCACAAGTATCAACAAAAGAACAATAATTTAAGAAACTTATCTTTGTGAATGGCTGTTGTGAATGGCTGTTTCAGTGTGTAAATCACACTTGCTGTATTAATACACTCACATCTTTATTAATAAATAAAAAAATAAATAAAATGAGGGTCTTAACCAAACCTACCATTTCTACACATATCTATTCCACACAGATCATTTCTATTCCTATTCCTTTTTTGCTTCAATATTTTTTAGTAAAATAATTCATTCTAAAAAATTGCTTTAAGAGTAATAAAATTAAAATGCACACCTTTTCCACATATGTTGACAGACCTCAACGGGAGTAAATAAGCGCAAGAGCAAAGAAAAGCTTTTCTAAAATAAACATGGCGAGCCATGCGAACTGCTCCTCTAAACAACTTCTTACGAGAGCTTTTGGTTTTGGTATGAGCTATCTGTTTATTTGTTAAAAAAATTGCTAAAGTACAAAATTTGGTTTTATACTTGTTACAAGCATATGCTTGTAATGTTGATGTTACAAGAATATATACATAGCGAATGTCATTTATTGCACTGTGAATAAATTCTTTAGACAATTGTTGTCTTTGGGTTTTCACATTAGCTGTTCATCTATTTATTAATAGCATTAATTATTTCATAAAAAATTAGACTAAGAGGTATAAAAGATTTTACTTGTTATGAAAAATGTTTTTTATTTCCTTATGGTAATAGAATGCAGACATTTTAAGAATTATTACAACAATTAAAATTCCACAATAAAAGTGAATAATATGTTAAAGTAATTAATATATAGTTCATTACATAAAATAAAAATTATTATGCAATAATTTAGAGAGTAATAATTTTATTTTTTTATCAATTAAAATAATTTTATATTTTATCAATATAATTTAGAGTGTAATAATTTTATATTTACAAGTTTTCTCATTTTATAGATATATTATACATCATTGTTGCATATACTGCCTTCAAACTTAGCATATGCTAAAGACGTGTACACTTTCAGAAGTGTATGTAATGCTATACAAATGTATGTAATGCTATACAAATGGCAAAACTAAGAAGTTTTTAGACCATTAAAAACTGTAGACGTGGTCTTACCTATAAAACGCTAATCTAAAAGTTTAGCTGAAAAAATTTTGTGATGTTTGTGGCAAAAAAAAACCTCTATACATCAAGTTTAGTTTTACATTTTTTAATTAATTTAATTATAGTGCAATAAAAAATCAAACAATATAAAACAATTGCACAAAAATATATAAAACTGTTACAGTTATATTATTTTATAGATAAGGGTTTGTATGTATTACAATAGTAATAAATAAATAGTTTTAAAAAAATAATATAGTAATTAATATATTTAGTCTTTATTACAGTTATCCCATAAAAATATTTTCTCTATATTTTTTAATAAAAGGAGCTTTCCTAAACAATGTAAACATAATCATATTTCAAGTTGGTTTTTTAGCACAAAGTGATGTCACATATGCAAAAATTTTGGCTTTAATGATTTACAAAAAAGTAACGCCTATCCTATTCAATGGTCTAATTAGTCCAAAACATTTTAAACAGAATTTTCTGCTTCTAATATCTAAACGACTGTGTTAAGAAGATGGCATAATTTTAGCAACCAGAAATTATCAAGAGAGAAAGGCAAATCTAAAATTGAAGTTTCAAATTTTCCACTTGGATAAAAAAATGTTTTGTATTTTTTCAATCTTGTCAATTTTTTTAAATGCAATAATATATAAACAAAAATTCAAAACAAACAGCTTGACTTTTAATTATTATAAAAGTTTACTTATATTACATATGATCCTAAATAAAACGTTATATAAGTGGATTTTTCACATCTGCATATAACATATTTGTTTATATATATTGTTTACATAGATTTGTAGCAAAAAAATAAGTATAGCAAAAAAATAAGTATAACAAAAAAGACTTTTAATTGCTAAAATAAAATTTAAATTTTTTTCTAGCTACCATTTTTTTTTTTTTTTTTTTTTTTGCCTCTACACCAACACTTTCTGGAGTAGGAGGACTGTCTTATTAAATTTTTTCTTTATTAAGTTTCAGATCATATTTTTTTTTTCAGACTATCTGGACAATAACGTGAGCACATTAATAACATAAACATCATTATATGACTCATACGCAACAAATTTCCCCCTATTTTTTGATATTTTAAAATTTTTTAGCTTTTTTAAAAATCTCTTTGTTTGTTAAAGTGTATCTCTTTGTTTGTTAAAGTGTATCTCTTTGTTTGTTAAAGTGTTTCATTACATATGTTTGTATATAATCTCTATAAAACTTTAAAAGTATTTTGTATTTTAAAGTAATCAAAAAAAAATTAAAAAAAGATAAGTAGGCAGTGGTAGGATTTGAACCACTTTTTTGTTCAGAAGCCAGGGCTTAATTTAATTTTTTATAAGGTCCCGGACAAAATGTCTGACCAAAAGTTATTTTGGTTGGACATTGTCCGATCAAATTTTTGAAATAAACTTTAAACAAATAATTTTCACCAATATTTACATATATTCATATTTGTTTAGTTAAAAGGAACACAGGAAAAAGTTCTTTAAATGCCGAGAGTAAAAAAGTACTGCAGATAGGTTTTTTTAGACTAGCTTCTGGTGTATCTGAGTTTTTATTTATCTACTTTTCAAAAAGGCACTCCTTCTTTGGCAGACAAGTTTCATAAAGCTAGAACTTTTTAATCTTTTATATATATATATATATATATATATATATATATATATATATATATATATATATATATATATATATATATATATATATATATATATATATATATATAATAAATAATAAGAAAAAAAATACAAATAAAGATATAGTTTAAAAAACGAATAATAAATAACCGAGAAACTACTCAAGCTAAAATAGAATGATTTGGATGATTATAACGTTAATATTTAAATGTATATTTTCGTGATGTTTTTTTAAAAATATTCCATCGATGAGATCTCAGCCTCTAAAAAAACACACTTGTAAAATCTTTTATTATCAAATTTTTCAAACTGCTAGCTTTTCTTTGCTTTACGGTTTCCATGGCGTTTGCAGTAATCAATCAAACATACTTTGACTTTTGCGATCGTTTTAAATATGCAATAATTTTAAATTTAATAATAAAACAATAAAACTGTTAAAGAACAGTCATTAAAACTACAATTAATAATAGCGCTTTTTTTGGGAATGAATGCCCCCATTATCAACATATTTTATAAGTTTGTCTAATAGTTTACATTAAGTTTAAATTTGTCAATTTCAAAGCAACAAATAAAATTTTATTTTAAAGAATTAAAAATCTTGGCGTACAAAATGTTCGATGACTTTGTAAATTGATCGGACAATCTGAGGTTTTAGCCGGACAATGTGCTAGCTTTACCACTCGGCAAGGCTAGCACATTGACTTACAAAAATTTTAAAACTAAATAATAATTTTTTAACAGATATTAATGATATAGATTAAAATTAAGGAGATGTTGCCGCAATGCAGTTTTCAACTGAAAGTATAACTGTAAAACCTGATACATGTTTTAGTATGTTTTAACATTGCATAATGTGAAGTTTACGTACATTAGTTATTGGCATACACTTTTGCTCACGTTTTCTTAAAACAAAAAAATTCTGTTACTCTTTCTCACCACTACCTCAATTGCAATGGCTGGCAAGGGTTCCACTCAAAGGGGCACTAGCACTTCTATTAATATTATTGATATCAAATGTGGTTATCTAAAATAAAGCAGAATATAATTTTCTTGCAGCAAATAAATGTTCAAATTGTTGAACAGTTCATTAAGTTTCAAAAGAAGTATGGTTAAGAACTAAGGATGGGACACTAAGGTACTAGGAACTAAAGATATGACACTAAGAAATTAGGAACTATAGATGGGATGCTAAGGAACTAGAAACTAAAGATGGGACACTAAGGAATTTTAGTGAAAAGAAAATTAATTAAGTAACCTTGTTATTAGTTATTTTAAAGTTTAGTTTTCTACAATAATGGTGTTCTCTCTAATAATATGTCTCTTAATTTGCTAATAACCTTCAATAAAATTTTCCTTTGCGCATCAAATGGTTCTGGAATACTTTTAGTGTTGTCAGTTTTTTTAGGTGTCATATCTAGTAATTGTTTAAAACATTAAGAGACAGATTATTGAAATTTGTTTAATCGTTAGTGACAGGTTAGTGAAATTTTTTAGTGAAGCTTTTTTTAGGTGTCATATCTAGTAATTTTTTAAAACATTAAGAGACAGATTAGTGAAATTTGTTTAATCGATAGTGACAGGTTAGTGAAATTTGTTAGTGAAGCTAACTGCAATATAAATGATATAAAATTGCTGTTTCAATTTCTGCAAGTGCTATTGACAATAAAGAAATATACTTATCATTAACCTGCTCTTGTTTTCATATGCAATTTCAGTACATTTACAGTATTTGTAATAGTTTTGTACAATTTCAGTACAATTACAGTATTTGTAATAGTTTTGAAAAGGATTTTTAAAACAAAATTTAGAAAATGGTAAATTTATATTTTGATGACTTTGGAATTTATTTATTTAGATTAGAACTTTCTTTGTATATATTTATAAAATATTTATTTATAATTTACCAAAAATATTAAAATTTAATCAAAAATAAAATTAAAAAAATTGTTGTCATTCTAAAATCTTTTGTTGCACATTTAAAATTTTTTTACTCCTGTCAGTAGTTTACAATTTTCCCCCTGTTATTCCATTCTCTACATGCTGATACGTAATCATTTGTTTCTAACTTCATATTTCTTTCAATAGACCTTACTATTATTAAGCCACTCTCTACACGCTGATACGTAATCATTTGTTTCTTACTTCATATTTCTTTTAATAGACCTTACTATTATTAAGCCATTCTCTACATGCTGATAGGTAATCATTTGTTTCTTACTTCATATTTCTTTCAATAGACCTATTATTAAGCTTTAAAAACCAAGTGTGTTTTGAATTCTTAACTGGTAATGGAAGTTTTTAAAAAAACAAATTTTTTCTTAATGAATTACATCAAATTAGTGTTTAATTAGATTCTAACATGTTCAAATAATCAAGTATTTTTATTTGGTTTTGGATCTATTGCCTCTAACAGTTTATGCTTCACTAAAGTCTAAATCATTATGGAAATGTTGTTTTGAGCGTTCATTTTTAGTTTTTTCCAAGACTCATTGAGCCAAAATAAAACATGCACCACTAGTACCCTGGTGGTGCATATTTTATTTTATAATGTTTATAAATATTTTGTTAAATTTTTATTACTAAACTGAACAAATTTTGGCTTACTAAATTGATTTTAATGAATAATAAACAGGTTTTTTTATTGACCACTGGCCATCAATCGGTTGTGACTATTAGTAGAAAATATCATTTAATAAAGTTGTTTATCATCATGTTTTGTCTTTTATTATTACAAGCTACAATAAGTTATATAATAGAGCATTTATTAATCTGGTCAAATTGCACTCATAGTTTAGCATAATAAACTTGCTAAACTTTTTTGATCAATAGACAAATTAAGTTTAATAACTTTTTTAAGATGTAAAAAATGTGGGGTAATGGGTAAGGAAGAAGGGGGTGGGGGAAGCCTTGACTAACAGGTGGGCAGGAATTTTTAATTTTATTTATGTAAATGAGTTTTATTTTCTAATTTTTAAGACCTAAACTAGTTTTAAAAGTTAAAAAATAATAACAAATTTTTTTTTTTTAAGTTATGAAATACAGTTTCTTTGTTCACAACAAGTAAAATTTAATAAATGGAGGGAGGGGGTCTTAATAAGCTCAGAATGGGCAGGAAGATTTTCAGAGAATTAACAAATATCAACTGTGTATTAAGCACTAAAAAGTTTTCTTTTACTTTGTTTTTTTATAAATACTGTTTTATAAGTTTGTTTTATAATCCCCACCACGTCCCTGGTAGTACCGCGCTCAACTCGTTTCTCCGCGCAGCGGCCTTGCTCGTCAAGGTTCGTGTTTCGGAGTTATAGAGTTGAGAGAGGGTTATAACCACAAATAAGTAGCCTCCTCGTCTGTAGTGGCCTTCTCGGCCTTGAGGAGGTGAATTAAAATAAAAAAAAAAATTGAAAAAAAAAAAAAAAAAGTAACAAATTTAAATAAATTTAACCATGTTTTTTTTTCTGTTTAAGAAAAGACCACTCTCCAATTCTTTGTAACAACTTTAAACTAATTAGGATATCTAAAAAAAGAAAAATCGAGCCACATTTTCTTAATTAAACTTGCCTTAGAAAAAATGTGATAAAGATTAAAGTTGTGTTTATTTTAAAATATTTTATGTTAATTTATTGGATGCCTTGCCTTAAAATATGTAAGAGAACATATTTTCAGCTTTCCACACAGAACAGAAATAAAGCTTGCACACAGAACAGAAATAAAGACTAAAATCATTTTTTCAAATAACAGTTTTTTGTTGGTTCAAGGCAAAGTTAAAATAAATATATCTTTGAAACTGTTTGGAATTAGAATTTTGAGGATGTTTATAACTTATTAAAATCTTTGAGTGATGTAAAAATCAACAAAATCTAAAACTAAGGATTGATTTTTATTGAATTTTTTACATAGAATCGTCCAACACAAACTTTAGAATTTAAGATTTAAATTGTTACAAAACAAACAAAACTGACAAAAGTTCTCAATAAATAGTTTTCTTAAATTTTCAGAAAATTTTACTTGTGGTATATATCTGATCTCTTAAAGAAAGATTTTACTTGTGGTATTTATCTGATTTCTTAATGTTTTTGTAAAGATTCTATATTTACTACAAGTAAAATTGCATGTTTTTTATTTTTTGACATCTTTACTTCTGACAAGGCTGCAAGCAACCACTATTAGAGTTGAAAGTTACTGATAGAAAAAAGATGGAATCGTCCAACACAAACTTTAGAATTTAAGATTTAAATTGTTACAAAACAAACAAAACTGACAAAAGTTCTTAATAAATAGTTTTCTTAAATTTTCAGAAAATTTTACTTGTGGTATATATCTGATCTCTTAAAGAAAGATTTTACTTGTGGTATTTATCTGATTTCTTAATGTTTTTGTAAAGATTCTATATTTACTACAAGTAAAATTGCATGTTTTTTATTTTTTGACATCTTTACTTCTGACAAGGCTGCAAGCAACCACTATTAGAGTTGAAAGTTACTGATAGAGAAAAGATGGAATCGTCCAACACAAACTTTAGAATTTAAGATTTAAATTGTTACAAAACAAACAAAACTGACAAAAGTTCTTAATAAATAGTTTTCTTAAATTTTCAGAAAATTTTACTTGTGGTATATATCTGATCTCTTAAAGAAAGATTTTACTTGTGGTATTTATCTGATTTCTTAATGTTTTTGTAAAGATTCTATATTTACTACAAGTAAAATTGCATGTTTTTTATTTTTTGACATCTTTACTTCTGACAAGGCTGCAAGCAACCACTATTAGAGTTGAAAGTTACTGAAAGAGAAAAGATAAAGTTTATAAAGCAAAATAACGATTGAAAGATGACTTAAAAGATTGCAAATTACATGAACCCTAACCCTAATCAGGAAAACAAGATAAAGGAAACAAATCCAAAGAACTGAAGTTCGAAGAAAAAAACTAGGCAAATAAGAATTTTTGGAGCACTTAGAAACAGTCACAGTAAAAAGATGGAACTTAATTGAATGACAAGTAACACAATAATGAATTTTAGTTAATATATCTGTCCTTGTATAGAATATTGTTGCCATTTCTGAGGCAGATCTTCAAATGATGCCCTTTCTCTTTTAGACAAAGTGCAAAAACAAATAGTAAACATAGTTAGACCGCTCTTGCAGCAAACCTCCAATATATATGGCACAAGAGACGCTAGCTTTTTAGAGCAGTGCTCATTATAGTATTTATAGTAAAGAGAAGCAACTTTAGGAAGATGTGATAATGATTGGAGGTTGACTGCAAGAGCAGGTCTAACTATGTTTAAAATGTGTTTTAGCACCTTGTCTAAAAGAGAAAAAGCAACGTTTAAAGATCCACCTCAGAAATGGCAACAGAATTCTATACAAGGATGAATTTGGATTTATTAAGACAAAGAATAGAATCCTGAGTAAGAAATTAGCAAGCACGATAAATAAATGCATTGATAAACTTTATAAATAAATGCACGATAAATAAATGCAATAAATGCGATTGCTAAATTAGCTTCTGCTAAGGTTGCTTCTCTTTATCGTGCTCGCCATTTCCTTACTTCTGGTTCCATTCTCTACCTCTACAAATCTCTTATTCGTCCCTGTATGGAATACTGTTGTCATATTTGGGCTGGTTCTTCTAACGATTCACTTTCTCTTCTTGACAAGGTCCAAAAAGGCATTGTAAATGTTGTTGGACCTGGACTATCTGCTAAGCTTGAAGCTCTTTCCCATCGTCGTAAAGTTGCATCTCTTTCTCTTTTCTACAAATACTATCATGGTTACTGCTCAAAGGAGTTATTATCTCTAGTTCCATCAACTAAAATTCATTCTCGTTTTACTCGTCATTCAGCTAAGTCTAATTCGTTTACTGTATCTGTCCCTGCATGCTCTAAAAACTTTTATTCATCTAGTTTTTTTCCCCGCACTTCAATCCTTTGGAACTCTCTCCCATCTTCAAGTTTTCCTGACTCATACAACCTTCAACTTTTCAAGTCTTCTGTCAACCGTTTCCTTGCTCTATAACTCTGTTCTTTTTTTCCCTAGTAACTCCCAACTTAATAGTGGTTGCTTGCAGATAATAAAAAAAAAAAAAATGCAACCTTAGCAGATGCTAATTTTGCAATTGATTTAATGTATGGTTTCCAAGAAAGATCGGAAGTAAGAGTAAATCCTAGAAAATGAAGGGTAGATGACTTATCAGGTACATTACCGTTTATAAATATAGGAAGATCTAGATTTTTGCAATAACAATTAGCTGAAAAAAATTGAGTTTTCTTTGAGTTAAAGTTCACCAGACACTGGGAGCCTTATGCTGTAACAGAAGTGAAATTCTTTTCAAGCTTAAATGCCCCCTCCAAGCAATCAGAGAGTGTTGGTTTCTTGTCAAGACAAGAATAAATGATAGTATCATCAAACAATATGAGAACTTCTGGAAGATTGTTAATGTAAATTAAAAAGAGTATAGGGTCAAGGATAGAACCTTGTGGAACCAGTTAAGATTGCAATATATTAACATATTGATTGCTAATCTATGTGATTAAATGTTTTTACTTTCGCTTATAATTACATTCAGTTAATTAGTTATATATAGTGTATAATGTTAATTTTTATTCTAAATCGATCATATTACATGCACACTAATAAGTATGCTTATAACTTCATTACATTAGTAATAAAGTTATCATGCTACATTAGTACTACTGATTTAAAATAAAATCCTGGTAAGTTGATATGCAAATGAACTTTTTTTCTTTTTTTGTGAATACCATCACAGCTGTTTAAATCAATATAACAGACAATTAATCTACTGTTTCACTTTGTGCTGGATTGGATTTCATGCTAAATTCCATGTTAAATGTTTAAATTTTTTTTTTTAAAGTTAAATTTACTTTTCCAAGGCTCCACCAGGAGCTACAGTCGAGGGAACTGAGACTCTTTTTTTTTTAGCAATTTTTTCTTTTTTCCCTCTACTCCAAAATATCAAAACAAATTAACTGCTTAAAAAATCAAATGAATCTGCTGGTCAAAAAAATGAAGTTAACTAAAGGCCCTTCTCAAAAAAAATAAGGTACAATGCATTCAAAGACATAAGAAAGTCTACATCATTATCTGTTGCAATTGTATTGCTTTTATTAATAGTTTTTTTATTTTGATTTTTATTAGATATTCATCAGTCTGAATGGAAGAGTTTTTCCATTAATAGTAGACACTAATAAACAGTTATCCCAACTCAGTTCATTTGTGGAGAATACTGAAACCAGTTCATTTGTTGAGAATTATGGAAGTAATAATGCAACTAACAGTGTATCGAGTCCTGTAAAATATTCAGCAAAGAAAAAATCAAATAAGGAAGAAAAAAAATTAAAAAGCAAAAAAGCAGATGACAGCAAAAAAACTGGTAGCCTATCTGATGACCTTGCAATGATATCAGCTAAGAAAGCTACAAGAATACAAGCAACTCTACATGAAAAGCATCCATATAATGATGTAAGTTAATAAGCATATAGTTTATAAATGATGATATAAGTTAATTTGCATATAGGTTATTTTAAATTTTTATAGAAGTTAATATTTTTAATGTGTAATACTTTAATTATGTATGTAATTATGTATGTAATTAATTATGTATGTAATTAATTATGTAATTAATTATGTATGTAATTAATTATGTATGTAATTAATTATGTATGTAATAAGGATGTCTGTAGAATAGTGTTGAATTAAAAATGTTTCAACATGTTTTTAATGAAATAAACAGCACCATTTCACACAATAACAAATGCAACGATCTTGATATACACATTTTAATGTATAAAATCAAAAACAAATTTCATACTCTTAATGTAAAAAGGTTCTGATGCATTCAAATTCAAGCACTTGCACCAGAATAAGAATATCTTGTTTGAATGTTAAAAGCTTCAAATGTTAAGGTAATTTGGTTAAAAATTTGCTCTATAAAACTTAAGTGGTATATTACAAGTAATCCATCAGGTACCCCAAATATATGTAAATGCATTCAAATAAAAAAAATAGTGAAAAAATATAAACCAAAACAAATTATTAATTTTAAATGGTTTTGATGAAAAATTAACACTATATTGTTTGCTGTCTTTAGTTACAAAATTTATGTTTAAAAATTTTAAAATTTTTATTTTGTACATAATTTGATTTATTATTAAATAAATAAAGCGTGAGTCTGGATATTTCAGTTGACCTAAAACAAAGTAATTATATACAATTAGAATTTTTCACAAAGGTTGTTTTTTTCAAGGATTATTTTTACTAAGGTTATCTTTTTCAAGGATTATTTTTGAATAAAATTAAGTAAAGGAGGTCCTTAAGAGTATCACATCCCCAGAATACTATTTTTATATTGCTCAAGCAAAAATCTGTTAAGGTTCCAAATTTTAAGAAAACCTTAAACTATTATCAAGGTATCATAGTTGCTTTGTTGTCCTTAGAGCTATCACTAAAATGCTGAATCAGCATTATTTTAAATGGTGATATAAACTTTTGTATTTTTAATTGAATTTTTCACCATTTATTTTTTATGAATTGCATATAAAGTAAGAATGAACTAAATTGGAGACGATTTTATATGGAATGAACTTCTGTTAAAATCCCTTGATTATAATTGTACTTATGCCCTTGTCTTTTACAGTCTTTAAGTCTATTAAATTTTTTAAATTCTAAAAAAAGTTTATTTTAACTAACCACCACTAACTAAAACAATGAACTTAAACAATTTTGATTTTGTTGGTTGAAATTAGAGGTGAGCAAAAATATCCAAATTATTGGATATCTTAATTTCAGATCATCTGATTTAAAAAATAATTTGTGTCAGTAAAAAGCATACTGGATATCCAATTTGTTTTTTCTATAAATTGGGATTCCTTATCAAGAATTATTAATAAATGGGATATTTAGACTAATCCATTTTTCTATACTTATTAAAAAACAGTTTTATTGGTAATTTTTCAGAATAAAAGCATTAAATAAATTTATACATTAGCTTTTAGTGCATTTGTCTGTAAATGTTTATAATCATAAATAAAATGTTTATAAATAACAACTTTAAAGTAGTTTTTTAATTTGTTTATTTTTTTTTTTTATTACATTTTTATTGAAGGATTTTTGTTATTATTTGTTTTCACGTTAATAATATCATAGTTTTATATGATGAAATATTTTTTATTATTTCCTTTAAAAAAAAATACAATATTTAGTCATAAGTAAATACAATATCTAGGTATTTATTTTATTTGAATATTTATCTTTATTAAAATTATAAAATGTCTGATATTAAAACTATTGTTTTAATATCAGACATAATTTTGAAACACATTTTGCTATGAAAAAAGTCTCATAGACAGTATATTGACTCAAAAAACACGCCAAAAATAAATAGAAATTTATTTATAAATTAAAATATTCAAAAACTTATGAAGTTATGATTGAAACCTCTTTACAGATATGTTCTTAAAAATATATTTTTTAACATTTTTAGAATTGTTTATATATATATATATATATATATATATATATATATATATATATATATAGATATATATATATATATATATATATATATATATATATATATATATATATATATATATATATATATATATATATTTAATTATTCACCTCCCTAAGGCCCAAGGGGGCCAATATATATGTATGTATATATATATATATATATATATATATATATATATATATATATATATATATATATATATATATATATATATATATATATATATATATATATATATATATATATATATATATATATATATATAAGTTCATTTAAAGTTAATTAACTTAGTAAATAATATGTAAGTACAAAAAAAAGTTTAAAAAATATTGAAATAAAAATGTTCTAAGTGTTCATTTTATCTTTGTTAAAAGAAACAAACTTTTTACTTTTATTAAAACTCCATAGCAGATTTTTTATGTTTGCTTGAATATTTTATTTTATATACATTTATTCTTTATATAACTGTTTTTATTTATTTTTAAGAAGTGCTTTTTTTTGAAAAAATAATTAATTCTCTGGTAAGAAAAAATTCAAATACGCCATAAACTCTCTGAAATGCTAAAATAAAGACAAATGCTTTTATGCATTTAAAAAATATGGAAAGATATTTGGTGTTTAGGTGTTTCCAATCTGATTTAAATAATAATCCAAAAATCTGTTTAAATTTGATCCAAATTAAAATAAATTTTTAACAATGGTGTAGTAACTATGAAAACCAGGTATCATTCAACAAACCTGACCAGATATAGTTAAAAATATATAAAAGTTGAATGTGATGTTTAAATTAGGTAGAATTAAAATAATTTTTAACTATCTGAAAACCTAGTATTGAAACCCTGCAATTTAGGTGATGCATGGAAACCACAAAGACTTTCTTGGATAAATTAGGATTACATGCATATTTTAAATATAAGGCAACATATTGGTGCAGAATAGTAATTCCAAATGACAATATGAAATGATAAACCTAGTTTTAATTCAAGAGGGTTAATTCCTAAAATTTAAATATGGTATTCTGATAGATTTTGATCAACTTGTCCCCAGCACTTTCTTTTAAAGTCAATATATTTAAAATCTCAGAAATATTCTCTATCTCCAGGTTATTGTTTAGATTTTAAGGCAATGATTGCTTTGAATGCCTTTAAATCACACTTTACTCCATACCTCTCTTATTTTCTCTTTCTCCACACTAGGAGTGCATGTAATTTAACAGTAAATTCAATTTTAAAATTTATATTCTCCTTTATCTTTAGTTATCTAGTAGTTATCTAGTTTATTTTTTTCAGGCAAAGACTAGGAGAAATAAACTCTGACTTAAAATACCCCTGCCTTGGGCTCATTTCATATTTAAACTCTTCTGCACCTTGTGATCCAGATAACATTCCTGTCATATACTTACAAAAGTGTTTTCTAGTACTCTCTATAATTCTCTCTAAATTATTAAATAATGCTTGACTGAATCTTGTTTTCCTACCTGCTGGAAATTAGCATCTGTAGTTCAAATTTTTTTTAAACTCTAAAGAACATAGAGTCAATCAGTCTTATCTCTATTATTAGCATGGTCTTTAAGTCTTTGATCAACACATTTCTAAAAGTCTAATAACTTACTTGCTGACAGTCAATATGGTTTTCAATCTAATTCTATGGCTAGCTTGTTAACTATCGTAGCTGAAAGAATCTATTGTGCATTAGGTTAAGGTGGTGAGGCAAAGACTATTGCTCTTCACTTATATGGTGTGAGTTTGGAAAAATTTTGATCTAAAATGGCTCTATTTGCTTACGACTCAATTTTATACTCTTTTTTAGTTGCTTAAAACAGGTTGCCTATCTTGAATTTGATCTCACTTTAGTTACGTTTCACGTTAGTACTTGCCGTGAAAAATGTTATTTTCTAAAATGAGATCAGCCATAAATGCGTTTGTTTGGTCTTATATAAAGATGTAACATAATCCATAGAAAACTATCAATTAAGGAGGTTCTATGTTATATATATATATATATATATATATATATATATATATATATATATATATATATATATATATATATATATATATATACATATATATATATAGAAAATATCTATATATATATATATATAGAAAATATATATATATATAGAAAATATATATATATACATAGAAAACTATCAATTAAGGAGGCTCTATGTTTTTATATATATATATATATATATATATATATATATATATATATATATATATATATATATATATATATATATATATATATATATATATATATATATATACAGTTGGCCTGAGCATTATCAAAAAATTTTTTTGTACTCAATATTTTTACATAGTAGGTCTAAAAGATGTTACTTTTTCTTAATGAATGAAAGTTATGTAAACTTATGAATGCTTATTGGAAAACTTAATAAAGGATCTTTAGACTACTCATTGTCAGAAGACTTTAAGGTTCAACTACAAATGGTCAGAAAACAATGTGCATCTTTTAAACACCAGTGTCCATTCTGCGAAACTGAGATAATTTATTGCCTAAACCTAAGACAAACACTATCAGTTTTTTGCAATAATGGCACCAAAAATGGTTAGAAAATGTTTCTAAACTTAGTCAGGCCAAAAAATTTTAAAATAGCATTTATCCTCCTCTTATTACAGGTGATCCTGAGAAAACAATTATTGAGATAATGAACATTCCAGGGCTTCATATTCTACTTGGTATTGTTAACAAAATTGTTTCTGAAATTGAAAAAAATATGTTTAAGAACAAAGAAGATGGTTTTAACTTCATGTCAGCCAACCTTAAGTCCATTAGTCTTAGCAGAGTATCATATCAAGGACAACACAGACTTTAAGGAAATGCCTCAAATTTATTTTTAAAAAATGTTGATATTCTAAATAGATTTTTTTATATACATGGTCTTGGTATTCATGGGGCCAAATATATCAAGGCCCTAAAATCTTTTAAAAAAGTTATAGATGGATTTTTTGGGAAAACATTGTGTAAAAATTGCAAAGACAATTTCAAAAACTTCTTAGATGACTGCAAAAATATAAGAACCAGTTTAACAGTTAAAGTTCATATTGTTGAGCAAAATATTGCAGAGTTTATTGACCTTAAAAGGGGCACATTTGGTAAGTGTTTTTTTAAGGAAATCTATCAGACAATATTGAATATTTAGGTAAATATTTGGGAATTCTTTGGACTTTATTTTATATTTAAACAGATTTAAAAATGATTTAAATTAAATTATATTGTATAAAAAAATACTTAGGCCTTGGTTATTGGACAGAACAGGCTTTGGAAGCAATACACCAGGGGCATTAATATTTCTTTTTTCTGTTCCACTTCAGCCCAATGTAAACACTTTTTTAAGGTACATTTCAAAATTAGGGCTTCCTACGCACGCAGAGAGACTAGGTAATTTCTGCTAAATAGAGGGAAAAAATAATAATTATTTACATTAAGTAACAGTATTTACGCACCACTCCTAATTAGAAATTTCAGGCTGTTCCACTTCTCCTGCATCCCACTTCTTTCCACTCATATATTATATTATATTCTCCCCTACATATATTGTATATATATTATGTTATATACATTATATATTAAATATATATCCCTTATATTATATATATACTCCTTATATATATATATATATATATATATATATATATATATATATATATATATATATATATATATATGTATGTATATATATATATAATGATATATATATATAATGATATATATATATATTGATATATATATTGATATATATATATATATATATATATATATATATATATATATATATATATATATATATATATATATATATTGATATATATATATATTGATATATATATTGATATATATATATATATATATATATATATATATATATATATATATATATATATATATATATATATATATATCAATATATATATATATATATATCAATATATATATATATATATATATATCAATATATATATATATATATATATATATATATATATATATATATATATATATATATATATATATATATATCAATATATATATCAATATATATATCAATATATATATATATATATATATATATATATATATATATATATATATATATATATATATATATATATATATATATATATATATATATATATATATATCAATATATATATATATATCAATATATGTATATATATATATATATATATATTTATATATATATATATATATATTTATATATATATATATATTTATATATATATATATATATATATATATATATATATATATATATATATATTTATATATATATATATATATATTTATATATATATATATATTTATATATATATATATATATATATATATATATATATATATATATATATATATATATATATATATATATTGATATATATATTGATATATATATATATATATATATATATATATATATTGATATATATATTGATATATATATTGATATATATATATTGATATATATATATTGATATATATATATATATATATATATATATATATATATATATATATATATATATATATATATATATATATATATATATATATATATATATATATAATATATCAACCCTCGGAATTAGGAAATATGAGGTTGGCAATAATTTGTTTACTTTAATCTTTTAGAGGTTGGCATCAGGTTGGCAAGAATAACTTGATACAAAGGTCTTACTATAAAACAAAGAAACGAGGTCAGCAATTTTTTACTGACCTCAAACACTTTAAGGTCAGCAGTATCGAATACCGACCCTAATTCTGAGGGCTGATATATATATGTGTGTGTGTGTGTGTGTTTGTGTATATATATATATATATATATATATATATATATATATATATACATGTAAAGTAAAAGATAGTCTATAAATATATTTAGCAAATTTTAAATTTGTGGTCTGTTCTTACTGGTTGCAAATGATTGTTGCTATGTGATAATTCTGAATTCAGCGTTAATCAAATGAAAATATTAATAATTCTTAATTGGGGTGTTTAAGTTAAAAAAAAATTTCAACAAATTTTAATCTGTGTCTTTGCTAAATTACTACAGAAATGTTAAATTTATGTTATAATTTGATTGTTCTAAGGTAAATAGGAGTATTGTAAAATAATTGGGTATATTAAAGAGATAAATGGCTATTACTATGGTATTACAATTTTTTTTAAGAGATAAATGATTATAATTGTTTACGAGATTGATGAACTTTATTATGTTTAGGAGGAAACCTTTTGGCGAACATACAAGCATTTTATTTCTGATAAGAAAAAAACTAAAATTTCAACCAATGTTACATGGTACAATCATTCAGTTAGTCTATTCAAGCTATATCAGAGGGTCCATCGGATAGGAGGTTATAAAAAGGTTTTTAAAACAATATTATTTTTATTTGTTTTTGGCTGTGTTTATTTGCTTACTTAGTTTTGTCTGTGTACTCTTACCTATATCATAATATCAAAAAAGAAAAAAAAATAAATAGAATATGAATTTGAAAATTAAGAATCACATTGATGTTTCAGCTTATTTTTGTTAAATATTTTAATCAGTCTTTTAAAACTGCAGTTATGTACATATTTGGTTTTAATTTAAATGATGACTGTAATAATCCTACTTAGTGTTGTATAATTAACAAGTTTCATCTCCATATGTGCAATGAGCTTGTTTCCTAAGGTTTAAAGCATTAAGGTTATATATTATTTCGATATTTTATAAAATAATTTCAGTATAGTTTTAATATATAATATAGTTTCAATATATTATTTTAATTAAGTTTTCATTTAAAATATACAATTAAGAAAATTAAAAGTATCCACTTTAACAGTAGTGGCCTCTTTCCTTTATGGAGATAGTTACAGTAAAAAGAAAAAATTTAATAGCTTTTAAATTTTTGTGTTGAAATTATTGTTGAAATTTGTTCTAGCAAGAATTACTTTTTATTATTTTTACTGTAAGCAAAAATAAACTTTAAAATAAAAATGCAAATAAAATATTGTTAATATAAATAACCACACATTATATGGTAAAGGTAACACTGTCTTTACCAATATTTTGGTTGAATATAGGTTGGAGATTTTGTAAATGCCATGTTATTTTCATATTTTATGAAAAAGATTTTGCATTTAAGTTAACATTTTAATAAATGGCTGAATATATAACTGGGCAGATCTAATATGCTTTAAAAAGATAAGTCAATGTAGCAGATCTAATATGCTTTAAAAAGAAAAGTCAATGAAAGAAATATTTAATCTATGCAACTGTCATCTTAAGTTGTTGTAACTGTTTAAATTAAAATCTTGTTCAAGAAGAAGTAAAGTGGAACAAGGTGTTCCACTTTACTCATTTGACATAAGTAATACTAAAGCAAACTTAAGTTTAGAGTTAAAAATATGGAGATTCAAGAATTGATTTAAAAAAACGTTTATTACAAAGATCCTCAGAAGTAAAATCAAGTTTGTGTATCAGATATGCAATGACAAATAACTGATTGTTAACCATTCTTCTAATATGAAAAATGGTAATTCACAAAATAATAGATTGTTGTATTCCAAGTAATTAATGAGTTTTATTCTCTATCCCTTGTATTAGACAATATTATTTTGCATTAAATACTTGCATCAAAAAAACATCTTTTAATTTTTAATTAAAAGTTTTAATTTATTTTTAGAATATTAGACAGCCGGAGCCATAGCCCTTCTACCCCCTCCCCTTCTACCCCCACCTCCTTATTCCAGCCCTAGAAATAAGACAAATAAAAATTATATATATATATATATATATATATATATATATATATATATATATATATATATAAATTATATATACTCTTTGATAAATCGAAGAACATTTGTTTCCTTATTAAACAATCATTAATAGTAAGTTGTTGCTTTATATAAAAAATGTCACTTAAATTTATAAAAAAAATTATGAAAGAGCGACATTTTAAAAAATACTTGCTCTAATCGTATTTAGGGCCGTTGTTTCGTTCGGCAAATTGTATCTATTGAGTCGGCAAAATTGCATCTATTGTTGGCAGTCGGAAAACAAGGACCTTTTTTTTTTTTTTGGCTTTAGTCAGCAAAAAACAGACACATCACCCCCTCCTTTAAAATCTCTTCGGGACGGCCCTGATTGTATTTATTTTGCTTAAATTTTTTCGTGTTAAAAGTTTTTTTTTTTTTTCTAACTGTCGCTCATTGGTCCAGTTAATCTGATTGCACTTTTTTTTGTTTTTGAAATGTTTTCAAAACAACTAAAAAATCTGGCCGGATTTTTGCAACTGTTATTTCCGTGGTCAATTATCAAATGCAATCGCACCCGCTTCCTGACCAAGCCTTGTGTTTGAATATCTAGGTAATAAATTTAGAAAGTCAAAAGCTTTAATGCATTCAAGGTCATTTATACTAGAGCTATATCAATTAATACCATGAACATAAAACCTTCTAAAAACTGCAGCATTGACAGATAAATAAAATCTAGTTTTGACAGATCATTAACTAAAATGCGGTATTGAGGGATAAAGTGGTCTTTTTTGCTGAGTCTATTTTACTAGAATAATCAGATGAACAAAATAAATTGTTAGATGATTCAAGCTTGGTTTTAACACAATTAAATAAATTGATACGTAAGTAACAATTTTACTTACTAAAACAAGATCCAGTGAATTAACTTATTTATTATACAACCAGGTCCAATGAGTTTACTTATTTGTGCTACAACCAGATCCAGTGAGTTTACTTATTTGTGCTACAACCAAATCTGGTGAATATTCATTTTTTTGTGGTGAATTTTGAGAAAACTAAGATTGAATGGATAAAATATTAGTTTAAAGATCATGAATATTTATAAATGACAGACTAAAAGAATTTGGTGGTGATAATAGTTTTACTGTTTAATTTTCTTTTTTTTTTTGGTATAATAGCCATTAAATTAATAGCTATAATACCAAAGTCAGGCTGCCAGGCTGTGAGTAATGATGTGCCGGGTATCTGGTTTGGACCCGGGGGCCATATAATTTGGCTGTTTTCCCGGGTACCCAGAATCAGCCATTTTTTTGCAGTACCCAGCAACAGGTATCATAGAAAAAAATTTTATTAAACATTTACCTTAAATGCTGTAACTAAATGTTTAAGTGATACTTTGAATTGTGTCGAAATATTAATAGTAGCATTGCTTTTATTTTTAACTTTAAATTTTTAACCAAACTTCTTGATATAAGCCTAAAAGAGTTATAGAGTCAATATCCACAAAGCCCTATTTACTCAATACAAGCGTGTCTTGTTTAAAATATTTTTTTTTCATTTTATTTGCGCTACAGTTGAAAAGGTCTACTCTTTTTGTAATTCTTTGTTTCTCCTAATCTTTTATTTACGTAACATAACTTTTGATTAATTAGTCCAATAAATTACAAAAAAGTATAAATATCATATAATACCAGAGTTATAAAACAAAAGTTAGTTAGCCGGAACAGTATTTTTTGAAGTTTATTTTAACTTTAAAGCTCTCTTGATGATGTTAGCATTAATGAAGTAAGACAGCAAGTTAGGGATTGTCCATAAAGTACATATGCTTGGATGCGTGAGAGGAGGTCTGCAAACAGCGTATATGAGATGGGGGCAGGGGTTAATTATAAAAGAAAGGAGACACTATATTAAAAAAATATAAAAAGTTAGGTAGATAGGTTATAAGCATAGGTACTTTTAGGGAGGTGGAGGGTACTCGAAAAAGCGTATATCAAAATGTGGGGAAGAATAGGGGAGGTTAAAATAAAAGCATACGTGCTTTATACCCCTTATTGCAAATATTAACAACCTATTAATAATTATTAAATATTAAGAAACTTTATAAATTAAGGAAAACTTAAATAGTGCAAATTAATCAGCGTTATTTTGTTAAAAATAAAATTCAACACAAAAGATTTCTCAAGCTTTTATTCCACCTTTTTAATAATCGAAAAGGGTACCCAAACTCGGAGATGGTTTTTTCTTCCGGGTACCAGGAATGGGAGACTTGGCATAAACTGGTTCTGATAAATCTCTAGCTGTGAGACTATATATATTTTAACATATATTTTTTGCATACCCTTAAAGTCTTTGTCTATGAGGCTCTCTACAAATGAGTTTGCATGTGTGATTATCCTTTGCTCGAGACTATTTCTTTTTAACTTAAAGTTAAATATTCTCTCGAGTTAATTTTATTCACACCCACATTAAAAAAAAAAGTTTAAAGACATAACTATTTTACCTATTGCAAAGAACTAAAAATTTAAAGCAGGGGAGTACCCGTAACTCAGGTTCAACTTATGTAAAGAACATTTTATCTAATCTTTTTTTGTTCTGAGGCTCTGATGTGAACTTTTTTTTGAGTTTATTTTTCCTCAATTTATATTTTGTGTGATCATTATGCATTTATATTTTACTGGAATCATTATGCATTTATATTTTACTGGAATCATTGTGCATTTATATTTTACTGGAATCATTATGCATTTATATTTTACTGGAATCATTATGCATTTATATTTTACTTAAATTATTATGCATTTATATTTTACTGGAATCATTATGCATTTATATTTTATTGGAATCATTATGCATTTATATTTTATTGGAATCATTGTGCACTCATATTTTACTGGAATCATTATGCATTTATATTTTACTTAAATTATTATGCATTTATATTTTACTGGAATCATTATGCATTTATATTTTATTGGAATCATTATGCATTTATATTTTACTGGAATCATTATGCATTTATATTTTACTTAAATTATTATGCATTTATATTTTACTGGAATCATTATGCATTTATATTTTATTGGAATCATTATGCATTTATATTTTACTGGAATCATTATGCATTTATATTTTTACTGGAATCATTATGCATTTATATTTTACTGGAATCATTATGCATTTATATTTTACTGGAATCATTATGCATTTATATTTTACTGGAATTGTTATGCATTTATATTTTACTGGAATCATTATGCATTTATATTTTACTGGAATCATTATGCATTTAGGCAACTAGTCATTGGAAGATTTGGAGAAATATTTGTTGGAGTCTTTTAGACACCAAACTAGACAGCAAGTTCTTGACTATTAGAAAAGCTTATAGAAAGTTAGTTTTGTTGTCTTTTTTTATAATAAGGTATATAATTTTAAGTTCTACTTAAAGTTACATGGTTTTGAAGTCAACATAGTATTTTATTTTTATATCTCTTCAATCAAATTCTTTTAAAATCTTCTATATGTTATTTGCATAATATTTTTTTAATTAATTATTTAACTGCGAACAAGGCTGCAAGTAACCATTTATTACGTTGATGTTGTTGTTTTGTAAACTAGTCCCAATTCTTAACAAGGTTCAAAACTGTAAATTGTATGAGTCAGGGAAACAATAAGAAGGCAATTCCAAAGTATTTAAAAGGTTTTAGAGCATAGAGGGACAGATACAGTAAAAGGATGTGACTTAGCTGGGTAACAAGTTAAGCAAGAATTAGTTTTGGTTTACGGAATTAAAGATAATAGCTTGCTTGATCATTAACCATTATAGTTTTTGTAGTAAAGCAAAATTGATGCAACTTTACAAGGATAGTCAGGGTTGGCAAAAGCAAGTGGGGTTTTTTTGGGTAAATTTTTTTTTTGGGTTTTTTTAGGTTTGATTTTAGTTTTAGTTTTATTAGTTATTTTTATTTTATTTTAAAACTTTTTTTTCTTTAGATAATATTGAAACTAATTATAGTTTTCCCTTTTAACTTTGTTCAAAGTATATTTATATAATGTTATTTAATAATTTATAACAAGTTATTTTGCAAAAATGCGATTAAGAATTTCTTGAAAGATTTGTTAAAATAATTTAAAGCTGTAAAAAAATAAATTTTTATGTTTAACCTATATGTATTTTTTATTTTTTAAATCAGAAAATAATGTTTTTTATATTTAAAAATGTCTTTGAGAACGCTGGAGAGTGGGAAAAAGTTACTGAAGTTAAAAACAGTGCAATGGTTTTTTGTGATTATTATTTTCATGCTTTGCTTAGCAACAAGATAAAACGAGTAAAGCTTCATTTAAAATATTGACAAAAGAAATATAAGTTATTACAATACCATACAAAAATTTTTAAATATTTGAGTTGTGATAATGTAAGTAATGATTTAAATATTAGTAAATTTGCTCTGATAGCTGGACCATCATCACAAGTTGAAACAAGTTTTTTAACATCTGTTAGTTTTTTAAGTTTGCCAACATCTTATAACAAGGAATTGTTGATGTCATCAACTTATATGGAACAGAAAAAACATTTTGATTAAAAAATACCAAAATTTTTCTGCAGTGCATTTTTATCTTTTTAAACTTCTGAAAATCTTCATAAACTAGATCAATTCATTTAGATGATGGTTTTAGTTCTTACGAGGATATAATCCACCTATTTAAAATGTCTGCAGCTCCTAGAAAATGTTTATATAACATATGTAGATATGTTTTGTTATGTAGAATTTGCTTTTATAGACAAAGGCTTGGTAAATTAAAATTCACTTGCTTTGGGTTCTTGGTTAAGGCTAGAGATTGTGTCTTGATAAAAATACTTAGGTATTCCTTCTGGTGTGGATTGTCGAAGCCATATAAAGAGCCCTAAGTTATGACTTTTGGTTAATTAGCAGGACTGAGACAGCTGCATAGTTCATTGCTAAGAATGCCATGCTTTATCTATGAATGAATCAAGTTCTCTATAACTTTAACTATGCCTAAAGTTACCAAAAATATTAAACAGAAAAACCATCCCCACTGCTTAAGTATATCAATATTTTTTTCACAAAGATTTATGGTCTTAGAAAAACTTTCAGTCATTTGAACCTTACTTCTTGCAAAATGAACCAGACTTGCTTGTTCTTTGTAAAACTAATTTAAATTTGGCTGTTTGTTCTTAAGATCTCAGTTTTAATGGCTACTATCTTTTGAGTCGCAAAGACTCTAATAGTCACATGCTCGGCTTAGTGTATATTAGGTTTGAATTCTCTGACCATTCTTTTATGTGCTTCCGAACGCCACCTCTTCACTCTATAACCTTTCTCTTTGTTTTTTATAGTTCTCCTTCTACTCAAAATTGCACTCTTTTAAGTTTAATTTTTGATTAAATTGACCAAACTCTCTCTCTTTACTCCTCTGTCAATATTGTTGTTATTGGTGACTTTAATGCTCATCACACTGAATAACTCGGCTCTAATTTCTCTGACCCTAATCACTTACCTTCACTCATGGTTAGAACTACTTTAGGTGATTCTGTATTGTTTTTTATCTACATTAATTATCTTCCTGACAATTGTACATTTAATTAGGCTCTATTTACTGACAACTCAATTTTATAATCCTGTCTTGACATCTCTTTTCAATTGCTTAAAATAGGCAACTGATCTTGAGTGCAACCACCTCAACAAGTTCTCTTCTTGGATTATCATATACTGCTAACCTCTCATGGAAACCATTTATTATTTTACGATTTATTGCAAAGTCTGCTTCTATTTATTGTACTTGTCATTATCTTAATCCTGATTCCATTATCTACCTCTAAAGCTTTTTTGATCCCCTAACAATCAATATGACATCAGTAATTTTGAATATGATATCAGTATGGAATACTAATGTCATATTTAGGCTGTTTCTCCTAATCATGCTTTTTCTCTTCTAGACATGGTCAAAAGTTGTATTGTAAATGTAGTTGGGCCTGCTTGATAAATTTCTCTCTATTTTTTTTAATTTTTAAAGACATTAACTTTTTTAAATTACTGCAATAATATTAATTACCGCAAAACGAGTTAAATATTATTTAATTTCTTTTTTATTTTTACTATAAGGAAATATTTTTTTTTTTAGTATTAAGTAATTAAATTTAATATTACATTTTAAAAAATGTTTCAAACAAATTTTTTTTTTTTTCTTAACATTTGCATAAATGAATTAAAATATGTTAAATATTTTAAAAAAATATTTAACATATTTTATGTTAAATATTTTTTTAAAATTGCTAAAAATTGCTAAAAAAAAGTTGCGTTACATTTTGTGCAAAGTTTTGATGCCGTTGTTTATTTCAAATTTAATTTTGAGTAAAAAAAAAATGTTTAGGAAGGAAAACCGAAAAAACAATTGCCATAAAAATGAGCTAATTTATTTTTAAGAATAAGTAAAATTTAAGAATAAGTAAAATTTGAACAATATTTAGTAATATTTTTAATAAATTTGATAGTTAAGTTAAACCCAGGCATTAACTTTAATTTTAATAAACTTAAATATATTTTTTAAATCAAAATTAAATTTTATATTTTTATATTTAAATTAAATTTTTTTTTTTTTATCAGAATAAATTTATATATATTAGTTTTTAATTAAATCATATATTTTTTATCATAACTAAATTATGCTAAAATATGATTAATAATTTGAATCAGACAGCAACCACTAAAGGAGTATGTCCTACTTTGATATCTTTTTGGCCCATATCCACATCAAGCTGACCGTGTTTAGATTTTTACACCATTGAATCGTTAGAGTCTTAAGGATTATTTATTAAAAAATCTGATCAGCTTGGCGTCATACTTATCTAGTAATTTATATATGCATATATTTATATACAAATATATATATTTATGAATAAATTATGTATAAATATTTTTTTTTTTTTATTTCAATATTATTTTTAAGTCGTAAGCTGTAGTTTTATATTGTTTTCTAACATCCTTGAGCGTAAATGTGTTTTAAGAAAGAAAAAAAAAGGTAGGGCGGGGGGCCAAAATTGTATGTAAGTTGGACTCCTTTACAGATTAATCCTCTAAGTTTCTTGTGGCTTTCATAGCCTCATTTTAGTTAAATTGCATGCAGTTGAATCATATAATGAAATCAAGAATTTTATCAGCAACCATTAGGATTTTCACATCTCCTTTATCTGCAGCCTGGATAGGTGTAAAGTTCTAAAAAATTCAAGAAAATCTTGTTTCACAAGCTTTTGGACACATGACAGTATACTCGGATTGCAGCTATAAAAGTAATTTTAAAACAACACTGCTGACCTCATTCAAACTATTGATTATCTTGACTTAACTTGTGACAATGATAAATTATGGTCAATGTTAAGTTATGATCTTAAAGTTTTTCAGTTGTTTGAAACCGTTGGTTTTTGGTACAAAACTCTACTAGTTGATAAAGTTGTATATTTTAGTTGACTTACTTATAATTAATACCAAAATATTTATCATTCAGCACCTAATAACCAATGTTTGCTGCATCTGCTCATCATGGGTTAATACTTTAATTAGAACTAAACCTAATTTGGGTTTTTTTAGCTTCAAAAAATAATTTTTTGGTAAAGCTAATAAAGACTAAAAAATAGTAAATAGTAAGCCTTTCTTTCATAAGATCCCCAAACCAAAATTTTAGTTGTAAATAGTAAATCTTTCTTTCATAAGATCCCCAAACTAAAATTTTAGTTGTAAATAGTAAACCTTTCTTTCATAAGATCCCCCCTTTCTTTCTTTCATCCCCAAACCAAAATTTTGAGATCTTATTTTGTTTATAATATTTTGTTTCATGTTTAAATGTAAAAATCATTTATCTCCTGATGTATTTATAAACCTTTATAGTGTAAGGCCCATAAACAAATACAATCTTCGCAATGAAAAAAATCTACAAGAACCTTTTTCCCAAACTAAATTTGAAAAACTAATTATTTATTATCCTTATTTATAGAATAAAATAGTTTTGACAATTTTTGCTTTGTCATTGAAATGGACTTAATTTCTTTCCAGCAGAAAATAATTTTTCTTGTTTTTAGTTCTTTTGTTTCATATATTTCATATAATTTATCCAGTATATTTATATTTTAGATGCACAGTTATATATAGTTTATGTTGATTTATTTTTATTGGTTAATTTGATTTTATTGTTATCATTATTATATTTGATATTGTAAAGGGCTTCATGATAAGATCCTATGATCTTCTGGAAGTCATGCCGATTATATTTGTAATAAAACTATTCTGTAATTGTAATTTTTTTTATTAAAAGCAAATAAATTTACAAAAAAAAAATGTTCACTGTTAGGCTGTCAACAACATTGCAATAATTGCTACTCCAAACAACTATCACCATATTGTCGACATTCCAAGATTGATGCGCAACCTTACTGTTTCTCTATTTCACTTTTTGCTATTAACCCTTCATGAAAACCATTGTAAAGTTTGCAATCGATTAGAAAAGTTGCTTCTCTTTATTGTGCTTGCCACTTTCTTACTCCTGATTCCATTCTCTACCTCTATAAATCTCTTTTTAGTCCCTCTATTGAATACTAATATCATTTTTAGGCTGGTTTTTTCATCTAGACAAGGTCTAAAACTGCTTTGCAAATGTAGTTGGACCTGCTCTATTTTCCATTGTCACGAGGTTGCAACCACTATCCCATTGTCACGAGGTTGCATCTCTTTTTCTTTTCACACAAATACTCATGTATCATACACAAATATTTCTCTTTTCACAAAATGCTACAAATAATCATGGTTTCTCCTCAAACACATTGTTGTCTTTGGTCTTATATACTAAAACTCATTCTTGACTCTTTTGTCAACCTTGCTTTTTAACACTTTAATTTTTTGCTATTTTGTTAAATAAAAAATTAATAGTGGTTGCTTGTAGTCTTATTGGGAGAGAGTTTTAAAATAAAGGTTTCTGTTACAGTTGTGTTAGTTTATGTTAAACTACATTGTGGAAAATAAGCAATTGAAGCCAAGTGGTCAATTCAACCGGCCAACTCAATGAATTGACGTCAATTTTTTTTTAGACTGTCAATATTTTCCTTTTTTTTTTTTGTTTAAATCTTAGTAATAATTCTTCTTGACAAAGCTACTCATTTAAATAAATACAAAAATAAGTTAATGCTTGAAGGGTAAGGAATAGAATTATTTTATTGATAACAATTTTAAATAAAATCAATACTTTTTTTTAAAAGCACTAACATGCAATTATTAATTTTAATTTTTTTTTAATCAATTTTAAAATATTTCATTTCATTGCAAAAAAAAGGTACAATTGAGATAATGTTCTTAATTACGTATAATAGTTTAGAATAATAATGAAATAAATTTCTTCGAATAATCTTATTATAATATAATAGGATTATTCGTGTTTGACAGAATACTCTTGGCAGCCATTTTAATCGAGGTAATAGCGAGAAAAAGTAGCAGCACTTTTTCATATAAGAAAAGTCAACAAAAGGGTATGCTAACATCTAACTTATACTAATATCGCAAATATCTGCTGATGTTAATTAGGTTAATAATAATGTTACTAACTCTTGTTTGCAGATACTATTTAAATGAATATTTAATACTTTAAAATTAAATAGTTTTAAAACATTAAACAATTTGTTTAATGAAACACTATAAAAGTCATTAAATTAACATAAAAAGAGTTTTTCAATAAATATATATATATATATATATATATATATATATATATATATATATATATATATATATATATATATATATATATATATATATATATATATAGGCCTTGGCGGGAATAAATGTGTACAAGAGCAGAGAAAAGCTCTCCTAAAACAAACAAGGGGAGCTGTGCAAGCTACTCATTTAAATCAGCGTTCTTTTTTAGTTCTAATTTTTTTTTTTGCAACAACCGTGCCTTTTAAAAAGCATTTCAGTATATTATGCAATTAATTTTTTTTTAATGACATTGTGTTTTGTTTTTTTTTTAAAAACTGATTTTAAGTGATAGCAAAAAAAAATGTTTTTTTCTCTATATATTCTTTCACTACTTTTTTCTTCAAAAATTTGATTTTGTTTACTTTTTTTAATTTGCAAGTTTACAATAAGTTTTTTTTTTAATATATTTTTAGACTTTTGCTGCCATTTGAAAAGTACCAAAAAGTTTCATTTAAAAAAATTTTCACCAAAAAAAGTAAATAATATTTTTTTATTTTATTTCTTTATTTTTTTTATTTAAATATTTCCAGTTGCTTTAAGATCTAAAATTTATCATAAAATTTATCATAAAATATTTAAAAGATATCAAAGAACTTCTAGTTACACATGACACATGTACCACATTGACAGGTGACAACGCAATGGTTGATAGTTTGTCGCAACATGCTGCAAACAGTAATTTTTATTCAATGTCGTTTAATGAACCAGCTCTACAAGTTGTTCCTCATTCCTCTTCAGGTGAGATGTAATTTTAAAGATTAAAAGTTTTTACAAAGTTTCTTTTTTTTTACTATTATATCAATTAGGTTAATTTGATATTTTAACATTAGGAATCTGCAGTTTGCCAACTTCTAACCCAAACTCCCCTTCATTGTTATCTTATGACTTTTGCTCTGATCATGTTAAAAACCTAAGTATTAAAATGTCTAAACAAATTTTGAATAATTTGAGTTTCTCAATAGGTAAATATTTTTTTAAATTTAATATTTTCTACTCAGGCTTTACCAGGAAGGCGTGCGATTTCATGTCTTTATATGACCACGCAAAAAATAATATGTTTTAATAATTTGACCACAGCTTTTTAAAATTTAAAAATGTGCTACAAAAACTAACCTAAACTTATCTAAAAAAATTGTAAAAAGCAAAAAAAATCCTAATGAAAGAGAAAATAAAAAAAATACTTAGTAAAAACAAAAACATAAAAAAATAAATTTATGTACAACCCAACTACAACAAAACTCATTAAACTAAAATGTTTGGAAAAAAAAAAGTCTATTTAATTTATGCATTAAAAAACCATTTCAATTTTTGTTTTAGCATTTGTACTTTTTTTTTAAATATATTTCAAACATTTCTCATAAAAAATACATAATTTTATAAATAAAAAAGACAACACTTTATTAATACTTATTTTAAAAATTAATTAGAATTGTTTTGATACTTCATTTGAAAAGCGAAAATTTAAAAACTTTGATAATATAAAAGATTAAACTTATTTAATTGTAACGGCTTTTTAAAACTTTTTTTTTCAACGAAATTTTGTTTATCTTTTTAAATGTATTAACTTTAATTATTCTTATATCAAAATTCGTTAAAGAGACTTTTGCAGTCGTAGAATGTCATCGTTTATAAAAACAAAACAATTTTTTGATTTTTAATAAAGTTTATTATAGAAATCCACACTTTAACAATTTATATATTATAAATTAAAAAAATATATACAACTGTGAATTATATTTTAAAAAAACAAAAAACATCAGTAAATTGTTACTTTATTTAAAAGTGTTTTGCTAATGTGAAAACATTTGTTAAGAAGTTTTGATGTAAATAATTACACTTTTGCAGAATATTTTTTATTTAGCGCGTTTTTTAAATATTTTTTGAATTAGCCACGGTCAAATCCTCATAGCAAAATGTAATTTGCCTGGTCATATAAAGACGTGAAATTGCACACCTTCCTGTAAAAGCCTGTTACTTGATAAATTTTACTAAATGTAAAACTTTTAAATTTATTTGATTTTTATACATTACATTTTTTTTTTATGTGTTTTATAGAAGATACTTGTGATCAAATAATTTCTGATATTACTATGGAAGATGTATTTTATGAGCTCAATTGTTTAGAGAATCATTTGAATGATCTAAATGTGCTTCAGGACTCAAGCTTATTTGCAGGTATGATGTAGGTTTTATTTGCAGGTATGAAGTAAGTTTAATTCTACTACTCTACTAATTAGCTCTAATAAATTTATATATATATATATATATATATATATATATATATATATATATATATATATATATATATATATATATATATATATATAAAATCATTCTGACCATTTCAATTATTGTCCAATCAGTCTTCTCTCTATTATTAGCAAGGTCTTTGTTAATAATAGAAAGAGTCACATCTTATTTAAATAACTTACTTTTTGACGACCAAAATAGTATTTAGATCTTGTTGTTCTTCACCTGACTTGAATTTTTGAGATTTTTAAATCATTTTTTTTTAACCGCAGTATTAAAGTATTTCTTGAAGATCAACACTCTTCTTCTTTTCCAGAGGAAAAAGAAAATATAAATTGTTATCTGTTTGTAAAATGTAATTGTCAGGGGCTATTCTAGACCAATTTTGACAGCTTTGACCATATTTGGGTTGCCAGTTTGGGCATTACCCAAATTAAAAAATGAGGACCTTTTTTTTTTTTTTTATGTTTTATACGGCAAATATTGTTTTTTTGACGAAAAAACGCCAATATTCAGCAATATTTCCTCCTGATCTGAAAGGTACTGCCGCACTATTTTTTTTCCTAAAATAGCCCCTGATTGTATAATTGAACTGTAACAAGTATATATTGTACCTATATAAATATGTCTATGTAATGCATACATATATGTTTATGTGTAACTTTTTTTATTATACAATTATAATTATTTGCTATTATTAGTATACAAACGTTTAGCTTATTTAGATAAAGCATTAATTTAATATTCAGAATGTTCGTGGTTTGAATTCTATCACTTCCTACATTTTTATGTTTTTTTACCCGCCTCCTCGCTTTTGGTTTACTATGATTTTGGTGAAATTTACCTAAACAATTATTAATAATTATTGTTAATAATTGTTTACATATATTTTACTAATAACATAGTAGACAAAAAGTAAAGGGCAAGTGAAACTAAGCGCACAGAGGCAAATGTTAAAAAGCAACAGGTATCCAAAACTAAAAAGCGCTCAAAGTTTGTGGATAAAAAATGTACAGGAATAGAAAGGTTTGATGAAGCAATTAAGGTTGTGTGAAAAATTTGTAGATGGCTGGTATAGTTGAGGCTTTAAATGGTATAAGAAATCTGTATGTGAGGAGATATGTGCCATTCAAAAACATACAATAGAAAGATTTTTTATATTCAAAAAAAGAAAAGATAAATGGTTACAAGCAAATATATAACAAGCGGTAAAAAAATGGATTGTGATGGGCTTTGAACCACAGACATACCGTGTATGAAGTAAAGTTGTTATTCAAACAAGCTTAAAATGCATATACTAATTAAAAAATAAATATAATTATATAACAAAAAGAGTTATACATAAACATATACGCATGCATTACATAGACCTTTTCATATAGGTACAATATATACTTGTTGCATTAAAATTATACAAATATATTTTACAGAAAACAATTTATATTTTTTAATTTTTTTATATTTATATCCTCTTAAAATAAACAAATAAAATATAGCTAAATTATTCTTTTTAATGTCAACTTAAAACTTGAAGTTTTTTTTTGCTTTGCCTTATCCAATTTCGTTGCTGAAAATGTAAACTGGCATTAAGAAACAAAAATAAAATAAGTACACAAATTATTTTAATAACTTGTCATGACCCATAAAATAAGGGTCTTGGGAATCTATTCCACCTTTTCTATACTAAATCCTTATTTCAATATTTTTTAGTAAGAGGTAGAAAAATAGTTATATAAAAATAGAAAAACTATACTTATTGTTTACTTTTTAATAAGAAAATTTTAATAAGAAAAATTTTCTATTATAAATAACTTTAAAAAACTTTAAACGTTTTAGTATACGTTGCTATTTATCAAAAGATTATTAGTACCAGTTTAATTAATATTTAGAATACCTGCTTGAAATGTGTTAATTATTTACCATATATATAAAAAGTTTCAAAAAACATAAGATGACTTAAATATTTGAAACAACGGACTTACCATGACTCGTATAATAATGGTCATGGTAAGTCATTCCACACCAACCATTTTAATAATTTTGCTTTATTTCAATAATTTTTAAAAAAGAGAAAAATATAGAAATCTTTGTTTTGAGTTAACGATTAATCTCCAATACTTTATAATTTCTGTAAATTTCTGTAAAAAAAAAAATAAAAACGAGAACAGGAGATTTTTTTTTTTAATTAGGTTCCTATTAATTTTTTTTCAGATCTGCAGCTTATTAGGACTCTTGTTAATTTAAATAAGATAAATTTAATAAAGATAATTAAAGTTTGCATGTAAAAGCTTTTTAACAAATTCTCTCCTGTTTATTATAGTATATAATATTTTTATATATGTTATGCATATAATATCTGTGGGCCTTTAAAAATGTTTTTTCTTTGTATTCTAGAAAGTTGGAAAAGATTTAAAAAATAATAATAAACAAAAGGGTTTGAATCCACGCAAAGCACTTTGGCATTCTATAATACCATCTTTTAACACTTTTTAATAAACAAAAGACTTATTTATTTATTAAACTTTATAAAACATCATATAAGTGGTATAAATCAAAATTAAGGAGACATTGCAGCAATAAAATTTTGAAGTGTAAGAAAATCTGTAATAATTTACATAACTTGAAGTTTACATATTACAGGGTGTCTGCCAATATTTTAAGATGGATTTCCCTGATATTTCCCTGATCCACTACTTGTTTTCCCTGATTTAATTTAAAGGTACTAAAACTAAACTTCAGAAAAAGGAGACTTGGATTCTTTTGGAAAAAGCCTCTTTACTAGCAAAAATGTAAACAATTATACTACTCGCCTTTGAAGTATAAGGATTTGTTTATAAAACTATTTGCTGAATAAAATTTTATATTATGTACACAATATAAAACATACTTAAATTACGCAGGTGTAATAGAGTCATTTTCCCTGATTTCTTCCTGATTTTCCAAAATTTAATTTAATTTCTCTGATTATTCCCTGATTTTTTTGCAGATTTCTGATTTTCCTGATCTACCAGACACACCCTGTGTTAGATGTTTGCATAGACTTTTATTTACATAGATAAAGTACAAATTATTACGGATTGTGGTTTCAAAAAAATGCCTAATAGCTTTGTAATATTAAAGATATTTTTATTTACACTTTTATTAACAAATTAACAAAACAACAATTTTCAATAGTTTTCAATAGTATGTCTATATTAAAAAAACACATCTGTTTAATCTAAAAAAAAGGAGTTGGATTTAAAAAGGAAAAAAAACACCACATATATTAGCTGGAAATCAATTTTTTAATAGATAATAACAAAAAAAAATATATAAAAAAAGCTCTGTCTGCAAAAAAAACGTAACTAAATCAGGGTTGGAAAAAACACAGGGTTTTTTAAAAAAACCTAACCCAAATGGGTTTTTTTGGGTTTTATTGGGTTTTTTTGGGTTTTATGGGTTTTTTTTAAAAATCGATCAAAATACCAAATTTTTATAATTTGTATGAGTACAATATTTTTTTTTTAGTTTCATAAATTCACCTCCCTATTGCTCCAATGACCATTTTAGTCAAGGGAGCAACTCATTTTTTAAAAATATTTTGTCTCATACTTTAACATTACCATTTTTACTAACAAACAACATTAACAACTAAAATTTTTAAACAAAGGCGCTGTGTGGAGAAATAGATTGAGACAGGAATTTCAGCAGAGGTAATTTGAACCCCAACCTTCTGGTTGTGAGCCAAATGTTTTGCTACTAGTCTACTAGCACATTTTACCTATAGTGCAAAAAGGGGATCCATCAACTATAAATGATGTTAATTAATTGCTCTAAATTAAAAACATGTTCAGAATATTTTTGACTAAAATAAAATCAGTGTAAAAATCATGACAATTGAGTTATTCAAAGTTGGTAAGACAATATAAATGTTGCCAACTAGTTTTTTTTACTAACATGTTCAACATATCATTTCAAAAACTACTTTGCACAAGTTTACTTCGTGTAATCAACAAGTTTGCAACATGATGTTGCAACCTTATAAGTTATTATCAATCAGGATGACTATGAACACTTTTAAACATTTTTGTATCATAGAAGAAAACTGCTAGCCTAATCACTACATTTTTTTTTATCAGAACATTATACTGTCCAGCTTCCTGGAAAAGTTATCGGCCTGATCAACTGGCAAAAAATGGATTTTTGCCTAAACTTTGTTTCTAAATATATATAAAGTAAATTTGTTAAAAACCATACAGTTTCTTCGCCACCAAGTTTTTTTTTTTCTTTGAAGATGTTTTACCGGCTCAGTTTTGCAATGCAAATTGCAAACTGAATCAAAGTAAAACATTATATAGCTCTATTGTGTGTGTGTTTCTTCACCTTTTAGCAACTTGATACTGATGTTAATTTTCAACCCGCTGTTCATAGTCACCCCTGTTGGTGGTACATGTTGTAAACTTGTAGCTGATGCAAAATATTCAAAACCTGTCAAAAGACAGATGAGCACGAGTGTCATTTTTACCAACAAATCTTGTCTTTGTGAAATGCATACAAGTTTTCAACATGTTCTCTTGTTGAATGAGCAAACATGTTGCAAGCTTGCTTGCACATAACTTAATTTTTTTTTAAGTTTTAAAGTTGTATGCACTTAAGGACATATCTAGTAAACTGTAGTATTTTTTTTTTGCCTGACAACTTTCCATTTCTAAACTGTAAATAAAGTTTAATAATTTTTATATATAGTATTTTGCTTGTGGCTTTGTATTTTTTTTTTGCTGTTAACAACATAAAAAAATAAAAGATCAAATACCAATATAAAGGAATATAGACATTCGGGAGGAGAATAAAGATACTAAATAACTAGTAATGTCTTGAAATTTAGTTAATAGAATGATTTTTATTTCCTTTATAAGTATTTAACTAATTTAATGTTTTAATACATATTTCAATAACATTTATAATAACTTGCTAAATGTTTTAAAAAAATAATAAATAACCAACTTGCTACAAAAACAGATTGATCGATTTTGGGTATATTCTAAAGACCATTATGTATATAAATACAGTGTTTACAAGAATAATTACAGTATAAAGGTTGCACTTGCTGATAATAAAGCATTTATAAGTGTTAAAATCAGAGATATCAGTTGTAAAATAGGTCATTTTTAAAAAAACCCAAATATATTTTGGGTTTTATTGGGTTTTTTTAAGGTGGGTTTTTTTGGGTTTTTTTGGGTTGGGTTTTTTTGGGTTGGATTTTTTTGCCAACCCTGAACTAAATTAAGCAGGATACACACACTCTATATTAATAAAAGATATAAAGAGAGAGGGAGAGAGCTTTTGCCCTAAATTTAAGCCCACACCTTATGTGCTTTATGAGATGTGGGCCCTCAAATTTGTTCTGCAAAATGCTGAAAAAGTATTGTAAGATATGTCTGAAATAAAAAAAATGATGACATGATAAAAAAAGTAAAATTATTCAAGATTAACGCTGCAAACCAGTTTACCTGTTGCTGATGTTTTTTTCTAGAGTTGTTATTGTTAAAAGTAGTCAAAATCTGTAAGAAAAGACATTTATTGCTAAGACAATAAGCGATTACACAAAATAACAAAAACATATCAGCTAGCGGTGCAAACAAATTTTGTAATTCAACCAAAAAATAAAATTATTCTTACCTTGATTGCAATAAATTTATTTCTTTTTAAACTATTAGTTAATGATCAACATAGTATATTTAAAATAATTAAAGTTTACTAAGTTTAACCATATTTTAACAGTAGACAAAGTAAACATGATAGTTGGTAGAGCACCAAAATAGAACTAAAAAAGTTGAATAACTAAATGATTACATCTTATTCAAAGGAGTGATTGACGAAAAGACTGCAAATTACATATGTCCAAACAATCCTTGTCGCCCTCCCCTGTTCTATGGACTCCCCAAAATACACAAAACTGGAATTCCTCTCCGACCTATTGTATCTGCTTGCGATGGTCCCACAGATCACCTCTCATATTTTGTGACTAAGTTCATACAACCACTAGCCGAAACACTTCCATCATACTTTAGAGACTCCACACAATTTCTTCACATGCTCCAAAATAAACAAATTACAAAGTAAACATGACAGTTGGTAGAGTACCAAAGAAGAACAGAAGAAAAAAAAAGTTGAATAAATGTTTGTAATACATGATATTTGCAGTTAAACATAAAAATTCTTCATGAAAATTCTTCACGATATAATGAAGGTAAAGTTATAGAAACAAACAAAAAGCAATGAATAAAATCAAAAAAAGAACTTAGTAAAATGTTATTTTTTTATAAGTATGATACTTTTAATTAAAAACGATAATGTTTTCTTGAACAGATAAGGACACATTGATAAAGAACAAACACAGTGAAAAATTGATTTTTAAGTTCTTTCAATTGATTTTTAAGTTCTTAAAATTTAAAAAATCCACATATAATGTTATGTTCAACATATGTATGTCTAAATGTCACTTAATAGGTGTTAATATCACTTAAAGGTCAACAAGTGTTAATATCACTTAAAGGTCAATACTACTAAGCAGGGGGGGGGTGAATCTTTGATAGCTATTACTTTATCGCTCAGAAAAAATTGCACCTAATCACAGAGCAATTATTTCTTATAATAATTTACAATCTGCTTCTAGTCCTGCTGCCTTGTAGGATACGCTTTTTTAGGCAAAGGCTAGGAGATGCCAACTCCGACATAAAACACCCCCTCCCTTGGGGCTCTTGGTTGAGTAAAGGCTGGAGATGGTGTCTCAATAAAAATACTCATCTTGGTCAGATGTTAAATGCATCCGGCTGCTGTCTTGTAGAAGGCCTCCTAGGCAAAGACTTAAGGGGTAAACAGATTGTATTTGTTGACCAGCCTCGCACCCCTTCATCTATTAGGCTAGCGCAGATGTATTTTTAATACATTGTTTCCAGTTTAGGATGTTGAATGCTGGATCTTCTTGACTTGATGCATCGGTTTTGCTTGTGTCTTTGTTTTTATGACTAGGCAACTCATTCTATTATCTCCTAATGAGGGTACAGCTCTAAATCTCAGTTTATGGTTCTGAGGATGGCTGGTAGTCAAGTTTCCAGAACTCTGTGGTAGCTCTCAGAGAGGCTGATTTCATCAACAGCTGAAAAATATCAAAGTATTAATATTGCCATGTTGTGCATGGATGGTATCTCTGTTTGTACTTTTGGTGTGCATTCCCAAGGCCACATTGGAGCCCTTTGTTACCGCTTTAGGGTTTTTTAATAGTAATGAGACAATTGCTTGGGCTATTAAACAGTGTACTGAGTACTATCTATGCTTTGAGTCAAGTTCTTCAACAAATTTATAAATGAATAAAGTACCAAAAACTATAAAACACAAAAAAACCACTGTCATCACCAAGTTCGCTAAATCTATCATTCACTAATATTCGTGGTCTTAGAAATATCTTTTCTTCTGTTGAGTCCTATCTCTTGCAAAGTTTACCAGACCTACTTGCTCTTTGTGAGACTAATTTGAGTTCAGATGTCTCATCTTGTGATCTTAGTTGATGGTTATCTTCCTTTATTTTGTAAAGACTCCAATAGTCACATGCTTGGCCTGGACATTTACATTTGTAAGAATTCACTCATTTATCGAGAAACTAGGTTTGAATCGACAGACTACTCTTTTATGTGCTTTCGTTTAGCACCACTTCACTCTATCGCATTTCTCTTTGTTCTATATTGCTCTCCTTCATTTCAAGATATTACTCTTCTTGATGTTATTTCTGATCATATTGACCAAGCCCTCTTTCTTTGTGATGGCCCTTGGGTAGAAATCTTTCGTCTTCCTGTTGACAAATGAGCTTCTTACATAACTTTGTGGATTCAAGCTGGCATGGAATCCTTTATTCCCTCTTGACAATTCCAGGTCAAGCCTTCTCGACTTATGTTTTATTTCAGATCCTAGTCAGTGCTTAGTTTCTCTGCATTAACCCTTAGGTGCCTTTGATCAAAAGAAATAAAATGGTGAAAAAAAATCAAAATACTATTTTTAAAAGTAAAAACAAGATCAAAAGATATAAACAATTTTGTAAAAAAGTTTTGTCTAATGCGAAATCCCGCTATTCTCAGGTCATGAAATCTTGTATTTCATCACAAAAATTTGACTCTGGTTACTTCTGGAGAATCTTTAATGTTTAAATAATAAGGTCTGTAATTTCACTTCTTTTGTTATGTTCAGACTTTGTCACCTGAAGACAAAGCTGAATTACTTGTTAAAAACTTTTCATCAATATCATCTCTTGATTCCACTAGTTGGGTTCGATTTGATATAGGCTTCAAACAGGTTGATCCATTACTTGACATTCATATCGCTCCAGCTTCTGGATCTAAAGTGATTTCTTGCTTAGACTCTTCTACACCTTGTAGCCTGGACAACATACCTGTTATAGTCTTGCAAAAGTGTTCTCCGGAGCTGTTGTCTATCCTTTCAAAACTATTCAACAAATGCTTATCAGAGTCTTGTTTTTCAGCCTGCTGGAAAGCAGCATCTATTATTCCCATTTTTAAAAATTCTGGAAAGCAATCTGATTCATCTAACTATCGTCCCATTAGTCTTCCTTCTATCATAAGCAAAGTTTTTGAATCTTTAATTAATAAACATTAATCTCTCATCTATCTTGAATCTAATAACTTACTTTCTGTTCATAAATATGCATTTCGATATTCTCGTTCTACGGCTGATTTGCTAACAGTAATAACCGATAGGTTTTATCTTGCATTAAATATAGATGGAGAGATTAAGGCCATCGCTCTTGACATTTCTGAAGCTTTTGATAAAGTTTGGCATGCTGGTCTTCTCAATAAACTTTTCTTATTCTGTAACTTCAAGGGTTTCTCAAGGTTCAGTCCTTGGCCTTATACTCTTTTTAATTACATTAATGATCTTCCAGATATTCTCACATCTAAGGTGGCATTGTTCTCTGATAATACTACTATTTATTCTTGTCATGATAAAAAGCCAACACTCTCTCATTATTTGGAGGGGGTATTTAAGCATTTAAAAAGGATCTCACTTCTGCTACTTAATGGGGCTCACAGTGGGTGTTGAACTTCAATTCAGATAAATCTCAAACGTATTGCAGATATTTTTTTTTTTTTTTTTTTATTTTACTTCACCTCCTCAAGGCCGAGAAGGCCACTACAGACGAGGAGGCTACTTATTTTATGGCTATAACCCTCTCTCAACTCTATAACTCCGAAACACGAACCTTGACGAACAAGGCCGCTGCGCGGAGAAACGAGTTGAGCGCGGTACTACCAGGGACGTGGTGGGGATGTGGTGATGGATATAGTTGAACCTGCTCTTGCAGCCAACCTTCAACCATTATCACATCGTTGTAATGTTGCTTTTCTTTCTCTTTTCTACAAATACTATAATGGGCACTGCTCTAAAGAGCTAACGTCTCTTGTGCCATCTACTAAAATTCATTCTCGTGTTACTCATCATTCAATTAGGTCTCATCTTTTTTCTGTGACTGTTCCTAAGTGCTTCAAAAACTCTTATTCGTCTAGTGTTTTTTCTTGAACATCAGTTCTTCGGAATTTGCTTCCTTCATCTTGCTTTCCTGATTTATATAATTTGCAACCTTTTAAGTTGTCTGTCAATTGTTATCTTGCTCTATAATCTTCATCTTCTCTCTTCCAGTTACTTCCTAGTGGTTGCTTGCTGCCTTGTTGGAAGCAAAGATGTTTAAAAAAAAATAATTCCAAGGCTGAGGTTTTAAAATTTTTTTTTTTAATTATTCACCTCCCCATGGCCAGAGGGGACCACTACAGTCGAGGAGGCTACTCATTTTTAACAAATAGTTAACAAATTACTTACAGTTAACAAATTAACAGTCTAACAAATAGTTAACAAATTACTACAAATAGGTTGAGATAAGGTATTAATTGGGTTTATATATCAACTTGGATGTAGCTATGATGTCAATGCATCATTATGTGAATCATTTACATTTACAAGTTAATCATTATTAGATCTAGGTTGATCCAGTACAGTAGTATGTGGTAATTCCATTTATAGTTGCATCAGTTATCTGGATCTGGACATTATAGAGGAATGGCAACAATTAAGCATTTTAAGATGATAGGCGACAAAATATTCCTTAACTGCCTTTAAAATTAATCACCTTATGCAACTTGTTACTTTTCCAACATATTGAAATTTGTATGAGGAAAAGCCAAAAAAATTACCCTTGAACTCCTCATCACAGCTGAGCCAGAATGTGATTTGTACTTAAAACAGATTTACTTTTTAGCCATACACCATAAGATTGTGCTCACTTTATGAACATGTGTAAATATGTAATTGCAACTGATCCAGATCTATCCAACAATGATTTACTAAGACTTGTTTTGGCAAAAGTGAATTTTGAAAAACTTCAGATTTTTTGAAGTCAATAAACTACAAGCATTTGCTGATAAGCAAGCAAATAACTTATTTGCTTGCTTATCAGCAAATAATTGTTGTGAAATTTATATTTAAGAATTTAATTTGGTGTTTAATAAATATATACCAATACGTAACTTTTTACAAAAACGTTTTAACACAGGTTTAATTATTTGGAAGTTGCCATAACAACTTAAATTAGACCACATTTAGAATTTGCAGTTCAATCATAGCCACCATATCAATTGGGAGATACAGCTTTTAAAATGCATTCAATAAAAAATTAAAAAAGTATTTTTTCAATATCAAAACTGCCATGCAAAGATAGATTTAAAGCATTTCGACTTAACACTTTGATTGAAAGAAAGATCAGAAGTATTATTTTAAACTGCTCATCTCAGAAGATTTATCTAATTTGTTATATCATCTCAGAAGATTTAATTTGTTTAAATTTATCTAATTTTTAAATTGATAGATTTCCTGCCCAAAGAAAATTAGTTTAGCAGGCAATTTATTATTTAAATAAAAAATTATTATAAATTAGTACATTCAAATGGTTTATGTACACTCAACTGTTTTTATGGTTAATGCACTTAATTTATACACACTTGGCCTATGGCTAAACTAGTTAATGTATATACACTTCATCGTCTGTTCCTAAATTAGTCACCCATCTGCGCACTGAACCTAACTCCAAATAAATTACTTGATAAAAAATAAATGAAAAAAAAAATATGTTAATAAAAACACTCTGACCAAAAAAAAATTATTTAGTTGTAGAAGAAAAGTCTCTTTGAAGACCACGAATATTAGTAAATGATAGATTTAGCAAACTTGGTGATGATGATGGTTTTTTGTGTTTTATAGTTTTTGATACTTTAATCATTTTTTAAATTGGTTAATGAACTTGACTCAATGTACCATCTAACAGTCCAAGCAATTGCCTGCTCACTATTAATAAACCCAAAGCCATAACAAAGGGCTCTAAATGTGATCTCAACAATGCACACCAAAAACTACAAACAGGATCATTATCGATGCCAAACCTGACACAGTTAGTGTTCTGATACTTTACAGCTGTTGATGGTATCAGCCTCTCTGAGAGCTTTCACAGAGTTCGGGGAAACCTGACTACTGGCCAGCCTCATAACCATAAAACTGAGTTTTAGAACTGTACCCTCATTAGAAGATAATAGAATGAGTTTCCTAATCATAAAAACACAGACACAAGCAAAACCTATGCACTGAATCAAGAAGATCCAGCATTCAACATCCTAAACTAGAAACAATGTATTATAAATACATCTAAACCAGCCTATGGGTATATAAAGAGTACGAAGCTTGTCAACATTTAGAATCTGTATATCTCTTAATTATATGCCTAGGTGGCCTTCTACAAGACAGTAATTTAACTTCTGCCCAATATGAGTATTTTTATTGAGACACCATCTCTAGTCTTTACTCAACCAAGGTAAGGGGTGTGTTATGTCAGAGTTGGCATCTCCTAGCCTTCGCTTAAAAAATTGTATCTGTGTGTGTGTGTGTGTGTGTGTGTGTGTGTATGTATGTATGTATATATATAGTTAAGAGAATGCTTATCTAACTTCTTCTAATACTGCTTATCTAACTTCTTTTATTATCTTTTGATCTTTTTTGTTTTGTTTATTGTGAAAGTTTGCGTTATGTAATTTATGGGCAATTCCTTACCAAATAAAATTTAATTTATTGTAGTCAATGAAAAGGTTAACATTTTGTGTTTCCCAAATCCATAAAATTTTATTGGTTTCTTAAGTGAGAAAAATATATTGTTTATTTGAAGGGTTTTTTTTGGTTTTATTTTTTAATTTTTTATTATTTTTTTAATTTTTTAGAGCAAACTGTACCTCAAAATGACTTTATCAAAACGTAAGTTGTTTTTTTTTTTAAATATTGATTGTAGAAACAAAGAAAAATTGTTAACTAAAATATAAAGTTGCTATCTTTTCTTTAAATTATGACTCCAAAAGTCACTGTTATATATTTGCAGAGTTGTCAAAAATATTTATTGGTTTTAATAAATTAAAACAGTTGTTTCAAAATATTGAAATAACAAGCAACAAAAAATTAAATGTGTTTTTAGTTTAAATAGTCAATAATTGTTTAAATTAATTTAATTATTGGAAATCAAATGATTTTTTTCTTAAAATAAATATTAAGATTTAAAGTTTAAAATAAAATCAAGTAATGAATAAAATAAGTTTTAAAATAAGTTTTTACTTTTTTTCTATGCTTTAAAAATAGAAAATAAATAAATAAATACATACGTTTATTCACAGCTACTGTGTTTTGCCAGAATAGTGGATAAAACGCTTGCTCAGCTGTATAACAAATTATTATATTATTAAAAAAATTTTAATATTAATGTTCAAGAAATTTAGTTAACATTCAAGAATTTCTGGTGAAATAGTTCACCATTCATCATTAAATAAGATTTTAGTTTTTTCTTATAAATAGTTTGTTTTTTTTTTTTGTCACGGATGTTATTTGCTAATATATTCCAAAGTTTAGGACCATAGTGGGATAATGCTCGAATACTAAAAGGATTTCTGCATTATTAAAAGGACCTTGAAATATATTCTTTTTCTAATTTTCAGCCAATCCAATTTGTTAAATTTTTTGTTGTTTACATGATTTTCTATTATAGTTTTAAATACCAGTCTTGCTGCACAATTTTGAACAGACTGCAGTTTTTTTAATATTGACTTTTCAATTCCAAAGTAGAGGGAGTTACAATAATCTAGCTGTGTAAATATTAGTGAAAATACTATGGTACACAAATCTTTGTGCGATAAGAATTGTTTTATTTTGGATATTTTGCTTAATATATTAAAGCAGATTTTTAATAATCTTATTTATTTGTCTTTTTAAAGATAATTCATTGTCAAGTATCACACCTAAACTTTTTGCTGAGTCAACAAATGTAATGCATTTCTTGTTAATAAAAGTACCTTAAATAATAACATCTTAAATTAATGTTTTTATTTTTGATTGGTTAACACATAAGATTGATTCACTCATCCATTTAGACTAGCAATCAGGACCCTTAAAATACAGGTCTTTTTACATCTACTCCACACCGACCTTTTCTATACATATTCCTTACTTCAATTAGGAAACCATAAAGTGTCCTAATTCATTTGAATTATTTTTATAGAATTTTTTGTTTAAAGGGATTATTTAAACATGGTTATCAATGAATTCCACTAAGAATTGACATCTAGCATCAAATGCATAAAAATAAATTTACAAAGTTTTAATTGTTGTTTTTTACACAGTACATCGATTATTGCTAAATATGTACTGTTGTTATAACAAGGTTGAAATAAGATGCCCAATAACCTTCCATACTTAACCATAATGGTGGCTCAATCATATGTTAATGATAGTGTATCTGACTTAATAAATAATTAATTTAATAAATTCTTTTATGCTTTTCTCAGCATAAGTACTTTTAAACTTTTTCTAAGTTAGCTTTGTTCACAACTTATTTCTAATGAATTTTTGTTAATAGATGAATTTATGTACATTTAATAGGCTATATCCATGTAGGCTTGATAGTTCTATGTACATCTTATGATTTTTTTTTTAATGATTAGGAAGTGGTGTTGCAGATTATTTGTTGCAGATATCCTAGTTGTTTACTGCTTTGTTTACAGGAAGCAATATTTGTATTTTCTTTCATTTCTTCTCAAATAATTTCAAACTTCAGATCGTTTTTACATCTTTTTAAGTGTAAGAAATGGAAAAGTTACTAATAGATTTAATATATAAGTAATATATGTCGAGTGAATGAAAATCTAGAATATAATGTAATAAGTCACATATTAAACTAAATACTAATTGTATTTTATTTTACAGGGTTATTCATACTTACATGCTCGTCTATTCATTTTTATGTGCGCCTTTATTCATTCTTATATGCGCATTTATTCATTTTTATATGCGCATTTATTCATTCTTATATGCGCATTTATTCATTTTTATATGCGTCTTTATTCATTCTTATATGCGCATTTATTCATTTTTATATGGGCATTTATTCATTCTTATGGACAATTGTAAATTCCACTCTTGTAATTAAATTCCAGTCTTCTGTTATGCAAACACTAACCTCTCATGGTATAGCTATTAAGTATCTGCCAGCATACACGTCACAGCCTAATCCAATAGAAGAATTTTTTTCTTCTTTAAAACATACTTACAAACAGGGAGAAAGGCCTCGAAATACGGATGGGGTAATTAGGAAACTTAAAAATATTATGGATACTACAGAGTTTAATATAGTTCTATTTTACAACCATATGCGTAGTTACAAAAATCCAGCACTGGCTCGGCAACCATTTCTTAAATAAATAACAATGAAAACAACCTAATTTGTATTTTAAATATATCTATATAAAAACTTAAAAGCGTATTTATTGTTTATATTAAATTATTTGAAAAAAATTTTATTATATTAAATTTATTGTTTATATTAAATTATATTAAAGATTTTATGGGTAGTTGACCCACATAAACACGCATATAAGAATGAATTAAGACGCATATAAAAATGAATAAAGGCGCATATAAGAATGAATTAAGACGCATATAAAAATGAATAAAGGCGCATATAAGAATGAATAAACACCCATATAAGAATGAATAAAGGCGCATATAAAAATGAATAAATGCGCATATAAGAATGAATAAACCCTGCAACAACTCCAAGTTGTTAAAACAAAATTTAAATTGTTATAATAGTATAGCTTAAAATAAACTTTTTTATTCTTTTTTGTGCAAAAAAAACAATATTTTATCAAAAAGTATCAAAAAATGAAAAACAAAAATTATATCTACATTAACAATTTTTATGACAATCTTTCTACTAATATTATTATATGCTAATTATTATGCAAATATGTTTTATGGTCTTGATATTATATCTTGATAATAATTTTTATTTCCAGTCAGTTATTAACAATTTAGGTTTTTTATATATGTTATTAACAATATAGACTTGTGTTAACTATATAGATCTTAAAAGTGTTTTTTTTTTCTTTACATCTAGTAATGTCTGTTCAAATGAAGAAATACTTTCAACAACTTTCAATGGGTATGATCCTATCATAGGAAGTCAAAATGTAGAAGGTTTAAATGATGTGATTTGTGAGTTAAATGAAATTGAAGGTTTGTCAATTTTTTAGATAACTTAATAAAATATCTTCTTGTACGTATATCTGCTCATAAAATTTTATTTATTCAAAATTTAACTGTTTTAAATAAAAAAGAATGTATAATATAGTAAAAAATTTGTTATTGTTTTTCAAAGAGATGGATATTTCAGCTATGAAAAAATTTAATTGCTAAAAAAAACTGGTGTTAGTGGTCAGAAAAATAACATCTTTATCCCTTTACTTTATTGTTCTATGTTGTTATACAAAATACTTTCAAAAAAATTTTGAAAAAATTTCATATTCCCTGACCTCCTTTAGGGTTTAAATACTTTTAAAAAAGCCATTTTTGACCTTTTTTTTTAATTGTTGTCTTTAATTGGAGCAAGGATCACAAAAAATTAAACAAAAATGTTTTGTTTTTTTTTTTTAAAAAAGTTACTTATATAAAGTTGAACTTTTTATTAAATTTATTAAATATTTTTTTGGACCAGTAACTTGGTAAAAAGAAAAATTAATTTCGTGTTCCTTCAAAACTCGTAAAATTTCTTGCAATTTTTCCTCCTTTTTTTTTTTTTTAATTTTATTTGTTAAAACTTATTTTTTTATTTTATTTGTTAAAACAAAAAAGTCTTAATTTATTGAATCTTACAATCACTGACACAGATTAATTTTTTATAAATTTTTACATGTTTTAAAAAAATCAGGATTATGAGCTCACAAATTAGGTGGACTTTCACTTTGATAAGTAAAGAACTATTTTAACAAATTATAACGTATTAATGCTGATGTTTATAATCATTTCTGTGGAACGTATAAAGTTGCAAAGCTTTTTTGCGAACATGTAAATTTTTTTAGCCATGTCTTTTAAAGTCGTTCGACTTTGCACCAGGGAAACTTCAACAACTGATCCATGTTTGCTTGTTTTTTGACATTTTTATAATGCATTGACCAAACAGCTTTAAATCTTGTATAAAAAAAATATTGATATATATTTGCTTTCCATTTTAGTGATCGCATTTATTGCATATATGTATGGTTCTTGAGAATGTTTACTATAGAAAAGTCTTGACAGAGGTCTTGACAGAGGTCGATCTGAAAATTCCTTTTAAATACTGATGCAAGCTTTATTACAACCAATGTATTAGCACAAGTGCTAATTATAAAACTTTCAATTCCATGTTTTTTTAAGACATGCTAATGCTTGATCACATCTTGTACCCGATTGACATTTAACTAATTCTCTTTGTACCCGATTGACATTTAACTTCTCTTTGTTTTAAACTTGTGTTTAAATCCTACTTATGACAGCAATAATTTGTGTGCTTTGGAAATATAGTCGAAACTTTTTAACAGTAGAAACTTTTTTTTGTATCCATGTGCCAAATTAAATTATTTGTTTTTAAATTATAATTTTTTCCCGAATTATTTCTGATTCACTTACCTATAGATTTTTCTTATTTTTTCTACTTTTGTCTTTAAAAGTTTTACTTCATTGAGATTGATATTTCAACATCTTAAAAATAATGCTAATAATCCTGTTTGATTACTAACAAAAATTCCAAAACACTCACAAAATTTTGAACATTTTTTAATAAGTTACTGTCGCTTTATTCTTGATTATTTTTCATTCTCTCTATAGTTATTAGAAAGAAATTCTTAATTGCCAAAATTTTCTAATAAAAATATTTTTTGATTTTGATTAATATAATTGTCATTTGATGAAAAATGTTTTAACTTTGATTTTTTGTGGTAGAATTGTCTTTTAGTCCAAATTCTTTTGCGAAACTATTTTTGAAATTTTTTGTCTATTTTTTTTATATTTATTGTTTTCATTTGTCATTTAATTAAAATTTTACAATAATGTCAATATTTTACAGTAAATTATGCACATTGTTTAAATCAATGCTTACGTAGTTCTTGTGCAACTAATGTACGGAATACCACCCATAAGCCACAGTTTTATAATAGCAAAAAACAACTTATTTAGGCTGACATGACAATTACATAGCTGCTTGTGATTTATATATAGAGGGTAAGTAATAATTTCGATTTGTTTGTTTTTTTACTATTGTTGAAATTTAATAGCTTTCAGAAGAGATAAAAAAAAATCTTTCCTAAAAGAAAGTTTCAGTATTTTTTATTTTTAACTTAAAAAGTTATAAGCGAAGCGCAGTTTCATAAAATTTATTACTGCGTGCTGTGGCTATATCGCCCCCGTTTTAGAAAAGAGTTGTATCTCCAAAATGCAAAAAAAAAAAATTTGTCCGATACGTCTTTTCTATAATGGTTTCCAACATGATGGCATATACACCTTTTTAAAATTATTAATAACTCATTAATTATAAATAATCGAAGCCTAATACTTTGAGATAACATGGACGATATTCCCTAGTTTTTACTGTTCAAATTTCTTATTTTTGGCAAAAATGGACATACGTCCCTTTTTTAAAACGGGTGCGATATGCCTTCATAGGTCCCGCTTTGCAAACTTTTGAAAAAATATTTTTCTGAAATGTGCGAAATACAAAATATTCGAACCTCTACGAAGGTTAAAGAAATTATAATTTTTTAAAAATTTCGTTTTGCAAGTGTCTTTTATAACAATATAGAATAGAAAAATAAGTTTGCAAAATTGTTGTTTTTCAACCTTTTAAAACGTACCTCCCTATTGGTCAGATGTTTTAATTTTTTATTAGCAAAAATTATATTGTAAAAGGCAGAAATCAGATTTTATGTTAAGGAGTTTAATTCTTGCAAGAATAAAACCGTCACGATACGGTTCAGAAACCTGTTATACTGGTTTTAATTAAAAAATGTGTAAACTTACAAAAAGTTTGTGAGCAGTTAGTCCACATTAATTTTTATTCATACATAAATTTTTGTTTAAAAAAAAATAGTATAGGACATAGACGTATATTAGAGACGTAATATTTTCCATATCATCCGATTTAATTACATTGTACTTGCCGATTTATCTGTACCATATATATTTATAACATATTTAATGGATTAAAGTGTAAATATTTTTCATACAAAAATCTGCAAAACAATATTATACTTGCTATTCTCTTACTTTTTACTCAGCAAAAAATGTTTTTTGTCTGTTTGCAGTTTACATAAAGTATCTATTACCACGGCTATGAAGTTACGCAGACTTATTCAAATGTTTATTATCATTCTTCTAATTTTTATTTACAGATACGTTATTAGAGCTTGCTGCAGAAATAATGTCTGGGGAAAACTATCTTGCTGGTTCTGCTATTTAACATTGTCCATAAAGGAAAAAGATGAACGTTGCTTCTTCATATTGGTTCTACTTTTACGTTTTTCCTGTTTTCTTTTCTTGTAAATATTAATAGCATATATTTATAAATAATCTTTTCATTATTAAAATTTATTTATAAATATATTTATAAATAATCTTTTCATTATTAAAATTTAGTAAATAGTTGCATTGTTATTGTAGTTGTATTGTTTACATAAAAAATGTTTTCAACAAAAATTATTAAAAAAAAAAAAATGACCTCATAACAACTAAAGAGTCTATTCATATTTTGATTAGATTTTGCCGCAAATAAAACATGAGTGTACAAAGTTTGCATTGCAGCAAATAGTTTAATTTACGTGGTACTCGATAAACTCTAAAGTTTGAGAAAAAAAAAGTTGCCACATTCTTTTTTTCACAGATTACAAAAACTTTTATTTTAATATTTTAGCATTAAACAATAATTTGGTTTTGTGTCTACCTAACCAATAATTTATTCCGTAACAGCGCCATAACAATCGATATATAAAGGAAACGTTTCCAATATAATACTTCAAAAATCAAAATAAAAAATGATTTTCTAATTAATGTGCTACTGTAAGCCAACCCTTTTTTTTAGAAATGGATATAATAACAGAAAACACTTTGTCAAACCTTTTTCTTTAACGCCAGATTGGTCCATGTGAAGTTCAATTAATAGATAACAAATAGCAGTGTCAAAAACGACTAGACCATTTTGTTTAATACTTTCAATACTTTTACCACTTTTTATCGTGATACTTTTTATCGTGATACAATCTGTTTCAAAATAAATTACAACCAATTCTTTTTGTGATTCATTCTGTAAAAGTCTCTTCTTCTTTTTCTTTTTTTTTTTTTTCATAACTTAAAATTTTTATTTTAGAATCTGATTTTTGTTTTGTAAAAAATTAAAGCATAAGGATGTCTGTACGCAAAATTATGCTATTAGACTTTAAAAAAAGGCTATTTCACTATTTTTATTTAAGAAAACTGTGTGACATGAATATCCCATAATCTTACGCATGCTTACCAATATGTAAAAAAGGTAAACATTGGCCAATATTAACAATTTAATATTAAGCTAATATTGGCAAACAATATTCTACAATATTGGCATTTCAATATTGGTTACTATTGCCATGGTCATATTGCGCCAATATTGGCATTCCAATATAAGTAAAACAATAATTGGGTATTATTGGTATGCCAATATTGGCCAATATTAGTATGCCAAGATTGGTGCAACATTGTTTACCAATATTGGTATGGCAATTTTGGCGTAATATTGCATGACAATATTGGCGCTATATCGGATATCTTGGCCCAATATTGTGCCAATGTTACGCTAATATTGTTTGCTTTCTGGGTACTGTTTACCCATTCTAATGTTTGACTCTGAGACCACATTTTCAAAGCCTGAAATGTTAAAATATTTTCATTTGTTTTTCTTGCGTACATTACACCCAAAAAGTCACGTTTTAATGCTATTTTAGTAACAGGGACAATAGATACTTTTTCAGCAACTGAATCAGTTGGGTTCCAATATTTACCACCTGGTAGATAATCAGCTAAAATAATTAAAATTGTTCTAAGATAATAAGGAATAGCATGGAAAATAACTTCAAGTGGTTGCACAATCAAAAAATCAAGCTCATCATTTTTTGTGTTTTCAACCAGTTAGTAATAAACCATATCTTGATGAAGAAGATTAGTATCTTCCAAAATTTGAAAACAATTATTAGGAATCACCTAATAATTGTCTAATTTTCAAGTCTACTTTTCAAGCGGAGTAGGTATGGATTCGAAAACAAAATGCTATTAAGTGATTATTTTTTATTAGGCATTTTATCTAAATAAATTTTCCAATTTTCAAGAATACAATTTCCAGAAGTCAGGCCAAATAAATATATAAATGTGATTCAGTTTTAACACCCTCGAGTAATTAAAATTAACTACATAATTTTTAAATTTTGATAACAGTTTAGTTGTTCATATATCAAAACACTACAGCTAATTTTTAATTAATATATAGAATATTACATATGCAACTTACAGTGTAAGTTACAAAATAATAAAACTTATTGATAAATTTCCTGATAATTTAATTGAATTACTTATCACTAAATCATCGGTCAAATATTAATTCATTACCAGTGGGAAAAAAGATATATTTAAACAACTAAAAGACGTCTTTTTTATGACCTGTTTTGTCATTATATAATCAGCCTAAATAAAGACGTGGAGAAGAGGTCTTTTTAAAAAACGTCTTCAAAAAAGAGGTCGAAAAGACGTCAATCGGTTATACGTCTTTAATAAGACTTTAAAAAGACGTCTTTTATATAGATGACCTTTAAAAAAAAGAAATGAAACAATTTTCATTTAAATTTTAAGTTTAACAACACCCAGTAGAACTTTTTTTTTTTAGGGAGGGGGAAGAGAAAATTCACCAACGTTTCCCCCTGAAAACAACTGAAGTTGATAATAAGCAAATCAAAATTTGCTTATTATAATTAAAATAAACAAATTAATATTTGTTTATTAACAACTTTAATTAACAATTAATTAATTAACAACTTTCGTTGTTAATTAATTAATTGTTGTTAAGCAAATCATTATTTGCTTAAGAAAATTGAAATTTGCCAATAGTACGTAACAAAGATAGTTTTAACCCACGGTATTGTAATTACGATATCTTTGTTACGTTCTGATTGGTCCTTTTTTTTTTTTTCTTTTATTGATAATTCAAGGCCTTGAAGGCTACTACAGATGAAGAGGCTACTTATTTGCGGTTATAAAACTCTATTACTCCGAACTTTTTCTCAACTCTATTACTCCGAAATTACTCAACTCTATTACTCCGAAACACGAACTTTGACGAACAAGGCAGCTGCGCGGAGAAATCAGTTGAACGCGGTACTATCAGGGACGTTGTGGGGATCAAACTTTTACAACATATATTTTGTAAAAATTCGATCCCCACCATGTCTCTGATAGTACCGCGCTTAACTCAATAAAAAATGCTTCACATAAAAAAAGTTTTATAGTAGTATGCTTTTATAAAACTTTTTTTATGTGAAGCATTTTTCCATAGGAAATTTAATTAAAAATAAACTTTTTTTGGTAAGCGGGTTTATTTTATAATTTATGTAATAAATTATAAAACAAATATATATGTGTGTGCGTGTGTGTGTGTGTGTGTGTGTGTGTGTGTGTGTATGTGTGTGTGCGTGTGTGTGTGCATGTATATAATATGGTGGTTTTTTGCAGTTAATCTGGCGGTTTTTTACATTTAATCTGGTGGTTTTTCTTTATTATGATAAATAATTTTGTTTTTATTGCTTCATTTAATTTAACTTCCTAATATACAATTTCAGCCGGTTTTCTCTTCAATTTTTTAAAACTCTAAAATGAATAACGTACGAAGACAACGCTCAGAAATTAACGCTTTTAACAATTAAAGTAACGAAGACAATGCTCAGAAATTTGACAACGTTAAGTTTCATCATTCTTTATTAGATTTTTATGGTAGTTTTATTATGAAATTCATTTTTTACCTCGATACTCACCTTTTTTAAATCCTTGTGAAGAAACATTCTCGAAAATTAAGAATACTACAAGAGGACAAATAGCCCCGATTGGAAATAACGATTTGTTAGAGCGAATGAGGAACCCCGGGAAAAAAAGTTCTATAGAATTTTCTATAAACTTTTGAAACATATGGCCTATAGAAACTCTATAGAATTTCTATTAATTTTTATAGAAATTGCTATAAAACTGTTTTTTCTATAAAAAAAAAAAAGAAGAAGAAGAAAAAAAATATCAAAAGGAATTTTTATAGAAGTTAACAGAAACTCTATAGAAATTCTATAGAATTATTATAGGCCATATGTTTCAAAAGTTTATATAAAATTCTATAGAACTTTTTTTCCTGGGACGGTTGCAAACACGTTACTGAACATGATATTTCAAACTTCGTGAGACACTGCGAATCTTTTCTTACGCAATGTGTTAATGGAGATGACATTAATAGAGAATAAAGTCTTTGACAACTTGTTTATCTTTAAACATTTTACTTCCAAATCTATTACATTTTTTTTTCTTTGTTTTTTTATTGAAAATTCATTTTTTTTACCATTGATTTAAAATACAGTGCTTTTGTATCTTAAAACACTTTGCTTAAATGGAGTTTCAAAACAGATGGGCTACAGCTATTTAGCTAGAAAATATTAAGAAGAAAAAAGTGGATGGCGTGGTGCCAATAAGATGGTATCGATATGATCTAGTCTCAATTAAGTTAGTCGCAGGTAAGTGTTTGAAAAAGTTTTACCGTTTATTTTTGGACTAATTTTTTAATGTGTTGTGCTTGAAGAACGTTGTTTATTACATATAAAACGTTGTTTATTACATAAAATATGTATTTTCAGACGAAAAATAAAACCTGTAAACAATTTCTGTCTGTATTTACTTGTTCAAGAGATGAACCATAGAAAAAAAGAAGCATTCAGTAGGCTTGCAATTTTTTTAAATATATTTTTAAATGATCTGAATAATTTTGTCGTTTGTATTTAGTTGAATGATGAAATTATTTAGACAAAAGATTGGCTCTTTAACTTTTATGTTAAAGTTGTTATTTCCTTGTTGTCTGTCGTTAACAAAGCAAGTAAAAAAATGCACATAATGACAACAGATTTATCTTTAGAATTGTTTGCAAAACTTTTGGTTTGGATACAAAAGACCAAGTGAAAATGATACTGGAAAGGTACACTTTCTTATATGTAAACATCATTGCAGCTTTCTTGTCTTCATTTTTGTTTATGTGTATTTCATCTGTGTTGCTAATGATATCGCCAGTTTTTATAATTTTAAGTTGTTAAGCAAAGCATCATTTTGTTTGAGACTGAAACAGAGCTTTGAATAACACTTTTATCCAGTTTCAATGAATAACAACTCTCGAGGTGTATTAACTGAATTTCTTTAGCATACTTATTTTTATATATTTTTAGACTGTTTACTGTTTGACTCCTTTCCCAATCTAACCTAGTGGGTTCAAAAAGAAAGGACCGCGCTGGAAACATGAGGAGGTTAAATAGATCAGCCCTTTTTGAATTAATAATTGGTAAGTTTAATGTGTTTCACTTAACTCATTTTCATTTGCTATTTTGTATTACATTCAAGCAAGAGACTGTTTTTTATGTTCACTCGTTTTTTAAAAGTCGTAGCCAGCTCGTATGAAAGGATTTCTCGACTCGAAATAGCTAATTTTATTCAACTACGCCAAGAAACAGAGCTCGCTCAAGAAACAGAGGAGAAAGAGAAAGATGAAGAAATATTTTAATGAACAATACTGTTTTTTTATTTATAAATTATTCTCCTATGTTTAAACATATAAAAGATGTAGAAAATGCTTCCTCTTTTATATTGACATCTAAAAAAGATGTTTTTCTTGGTATTGGAAAAAACTTTTTGTTATACTTTGTAGGAAGAGCTATTATCATTTCCATTTAATAAAAACAGTTTTTCGTATATGAAAAATAGAAATACTATAGTGTATAGGATACTATAGTATACTAATAAGTTTGACAAAAAAGTTGTCCCGACCCCGAGAAAAAAACTTTTTTACAAGGGTCTTTTCCAGATAAACTAAAAATAGCGAAAGTAACTCCAATCTTCAAGACAGGGGATCGTACAAATATAACAAATTATCGCCCTATTTCAGTTCTTCCAGTTTTTTCAAAAATTTTAGAAAGAATAATGTACAACCGAATCTACTCTTATCTTGTTGAAAATAAAATTCTATACGAAAACCAATTTGGTTTCAAAAAAAATAATTCAACCGAGCATGCCATTCTTCAACTTACGCGCAATATAACTGACTCATTTAAAGACTCTTGTTTTACACTAGGAGTGTTTATTGATTTGTCCAAGGCATTTGATACCGTCAATCATCAAATCCTGTTAAAAAAATTAATATCATATGGTATTAAAGATAAAACCCTATTATGGTTTGAAAGTTATCTTACTAACCGTAAACAGTTTGTTTACAATAAAGATTCTATATCTCATCTATTAATGAATATAACATGTGGTGTTCCACAAGGATCCATACTTGGTCCTCTTATTTTTTTAATATACATAAATGATCTTCATAAATCATCAAATTTAACAACAATAAATTTTGCAGATGACAAAAATTTGTTTTTGTCTCATAAAGATATTAATATGCTTTTTACAAATATGACAAATGAATTAAAAAAAGTTTCTGTTTGGTTTAAACAAAATAGATTGTCTCTAAATATAGAAAAAACTAAATGGACACTTTTTTATCTACCTTTAAAATACCAGAAACTGCCCCATATCATGCCAGACCTTCTAATTGATAATATAATAATAAAAAGAGAAAAAGTTACTAAATTTCTTGGAGTATATATTGATGAAAACCTATCTTGGAGAAATTATATTGATAATACCTCCAACAAAATTGCTAAATGCATCGGAATTCTCTATAAAGCAAGAAATATATTAAGTAAACACCAGTTAATACAATTATATTATTCATTTATACATTGTCATATAAACTACGCGAATATTATATGGGGAAGCACTCACAGAACAAAGCTAAAATCTCTTTACCTTCATCAGAAACACGCAACTCGCGTAATAAATTTTAAAAATCGGTTTTTTCACACGAAACAACTTTTTAAAGAAATGAATATTTTAAATGTATATCAACTAAATGTCTTTAATATTTTATGTTTCATGTTTAAATGTAGAGAAAATTTGTCGCCAAATGTATTACAAAATTTTTATTGTATGAAACCTAAAAACAAATATAATTTTCGAATTAATAACAGTCTTATTGCCCCTTCTTGTCGTAAAAGCAAAGACCAGTTTTTTGTTTCTTACCGAGGTCCTTATCTCTGGAACAAAATAGTCTTACCAAATTTTGATTTTTCAACCCAAATAACTTTTGCTTCATTCTAACAGAAACTTAAAAAAATTATATTTTTAATTAAAAATATCTTGATTTGTTTTTAATTGCCTTTTTTTTTGTTTTGTTTTTGCTGTTGTTTTATTTTGTATATTATTTGGTTTAAAATTTTATCTTGGCTTTTTAACATTTTATCTTGGTTTTTAAATATTTTTGCATAGAGGTGTATTATTATTTCACAACAGACATAGTATTTTTATTAAAAGTTAACCATATATTGTAAAGGGCTTCATGACAAGATCCTCATGATCTTCTAGAAGTCCTGTCGTTACTAATGTAAAAAATTGTAAAATATATTTAGTTATTGTAATATTAAACGACAAAAATAAAAAAAAATAAAAATAAAATAAAAAAAAATAAAAATAAAAAAGTGCATAATAAATAAACAATGACGTCTTAAAGACGCAATTTTTATGTCTTTTTATGACATTTTTTCCCGCTGGGTTGTTACGAATAAAGTTAAACCAAAAATAATAAAAACTTTGAGTTTGCAAAAATTATATGCATTTAAAAAAAACCAATTAACAGCTTGTTAAGTTCTTATTTTTCTAATGATCCATTCTATTCAGTACCACTCTCACCTATATCCAGTGCCGGTTTAGCAACACCAGCGCCCTGGGGGAGATTTCTACGGCGTACCTATTCAACCCCATGCAAAAAAAAAGACAAAGGTTATAGTTGAATAATTAGTAAAATAAATAACTATATATTAAAAAGATAAACTAATGAAATATAACTTTTCTTTCCTTTCTATCGGTAAATATTTATATTAGTTTCAAAATCGATTTTTTCAGCAATTTCATTTTTTATTGACAAAGTTGCTAAGTTTGTCAACTTAGATTGGGATTTTGTAGATCTTAGTTTTTATTAACTTAAGCTTTTAAAAATTTCTCTCCTAGCAACCTATATCTTTTTTTTTTATTATTTTAGGTGCTCCAAGAAGTCCTTACGGTCTTATCACAGAGTACCGCGGATGAGCGTTTAATAGGAAGTTCACGCCTCCTTCCCAACCGGTGTCGCTAAACTTGCCCAGAGGTGGGGTTTGAACCACGGATCCTTTGTTTCTGAGGCAAGTGTGCTTCCACTGCGCAACGGCTGCTCTAGCAGAGCTATATCTAGCTCTCCAAGAGCTAGATATAGCTCTTGTAAGTTGCGATCTTCAATAAAATTTAAAACAAAAACAGGAGTAACCACATTCTTTTCATACAAAAAAGCTTTCTGACTTTAGAGTTCATCGCACAGTAAACTACCGTCTATATCTGATTTAGATTTTACAGTTAATTTCAATTGGAGATTATCTCAAATTTCGACAAGGTCAGGTATTTCTGTTTTATATATTAAATACTTACTTAACTGATCAAATCTTTTATTCAATGAGCCTAATGTCCAAACGACAGTTAAAAAATTCAACTTTTTTTTAATTTTTTTTTTCTGAGGAAGTTATAGGCTCATCGCGGACAGTTTCTTCAGCTTGACGCCTAATATATTGAACTCTTGGTGTGGCCTTAAACACAGGTTCGTTTCTTGGGTAAATTTCTATGCCGTTAAAAGAAAGTGCAGCATTTTTTCAACATTTCTGTGCATTTACCAAGAGTGATGTCTGTTGATTTTAGAAATTTACTAACGACACTTGAAAAAGTATGTCATATGAAACAATCAACGAAACTAAAAATTGAAATCAGGGTTAGGGTTTTTTCAGTTTTTTCAGTTTTTTGATTTTCAATAGCCAAAGTATTTAAAGCATCATAGATAGCACTAATTTGATAACAGACGACTTTAACACTGTTTATTCTTGCTTCCCAACGTGTGTCACTGTGCTTTTTAACGGTATATAATCGTAAATGATCGGTTAAAATTTTCAATCGATGAATAAAAGCTGAAAATAAGTGAATAACCTCTAAAGTACCCCAAATAAAGTGACTGATTTTAAAGACAACATAGCGGCATCACATTGTATGAGAATGTAGCTATGGCAGGCACACGGTACATAAACAGCTAAGGGATTTATATCCAAAATTTTCGTATGAGCCCCAATATGTTTTCCTTTTATGTTTGCTCCGTTGTTATAACCCTGACCTCTATAATCGTTCAATTCCAGTCCGTTTAAAACATCTGTAATAACTTTTGTGAGTCTTTCACCAGTCGACTAATTGACAGTTAAAAATTCTATAAAATGATCTTTCACTGAAATTTTATCGTCATCTGATGATAAATTAGCAAATCGTATTGTCAATGAAAGTTGCTCTAAATAAGTAATGCCCGGAGTACAGTCAGTTATAGTTAAATAATACTTTAATTTCTTTGCGCACGATATCTTTTCTGATATCAGTTTTATTAATTCATTTTGTATATCTTTTCTACCGTCGTGGTCTGAAACATTACCCTTCATAGCTAACCTCAAGTACTCCTGCATAACTCGATAATAGCTGTACTAAGCTTAAGAACTTTCCATTATTAAACCAATATAGTTGGTTGGAAGTACCGCTGAACCCCATATTGTTTTCAGCTAAATAAAGTGTAATATATATCAATCTAGACAAAACATTATTCCACCTTGTAGTTTCTTTTCTAATCAAATGTTGCTATTGGTAGTCTATTGTTTTTGTATAGTTCAGTGTCGATCCATGAATGGTAAAATTTTTTTCTTATGAGAAGTGCTATTCTCATGAATTTCAACATTTCAAACAAGTGTTACATTCTTTAAATACTAAACTTGACGTTGATCTATTATCAAATAACCGGCAACAAAAACAATAAACTCGATTCTTAGAGACAGTTTTGAAGTTTTTTTGTGAAATGACATTTAAAGAAATGCCTGCCTGTATCACTCTTTGGAAAATTATCAATTTGAGTTTGCACTTGGCAATTAGATATTATATGATCAATAATTTTCCTATTTTGAATGAGTGGCCATATGGCTGGATCCGATATATTTGGGACAACAGTGCTAAAGTCATCTGGAATTTGTATTTGTTGCACATCGCCAACGGAGTCATCACGAGTAGATAATATAGATGTAGCACAATTTATCTTCTTCATTTTTGAAGAAAATGTGAAACTTCGTCCACATTTTCTTCAAAAGCAATCTGATCTACTGATGCTTTCGTTGCTACTCCAGATGTAGATGCCACATTCAGGTCGTGATTTTTCTGCTTTCCGTTTTCTATATTCTGACCCAGATGGTTTTCTTTTGATAAGATCAACGTGTTCAAACTTTTTTCTTTTGATAAAATCAACGTGTTTAGACATTTTGCAGTAATCATCAGAGTAGTAATAAACAAATTAAGTAAATCTAAAAATTTGTTAAATGAATTGACCAGAATAAAACTTCGATTACCACAATAAAACTTCGTTATAACGCTATTTGAGCAAAAGAACTTTTTAACTGCGTAGTTGCGTAATTACAGCTCAACATTCATTGGTTGATGACCCCTATTAGTGTATTCGAAGCGTCTTAGTAGAGTTTTCTTGACGATTTTTAATTTGGCTTGTTTTGTAACAAGTATAAATAAGTACATAACTTTCTTTTCTTTCTTAGACAATAATAAAAGACAAAAGTTTTTAAGTAAAATAATAGTTTTAAATTATTAAAATTAAATGCGATCGAATCTCGAGTTACCAATATAATAATTTTCCGCAAAATTTCGCACCTTTTTATTCGGCGCCCCGGGCAATCGCCCAACCATGTTCTACCCTAACGCTGCCACTGCCTATATCAACCTAATTTATATATATATATATATATATATATATATATATATATATATATATATATATATATATATATTTATTTATTTTTTTTTTTTTTTCATATATTTGCCGTACATATAACATTTACAAGTTTCGTAAATTAAAAGTAATATTTACAAGTCTCGTGAGTCAAAATATATAGTGAAGTTTATAATTAAATAGTACAGGCCGGACTTCAAGAAGATCGTAATGATCTTATCACGAAGCCCTTACAATGTGTTTGATATATATTATGATTATGTTAAATATAATTATATATTAAGTACAACTATATTTATATATTCTTTAAATTAAGCTCATAATAAAAAATAAACTCAAAATAAGCTCAGTATAAAATATTAGACATAACAAGCAGCATAATAACTAAACTTGATAAGAAAAAATCAAGTGTTTTTTCTGTGTGTAATAAACAATTTTTGATATATTGTTTGAGAAAGGTAAGAGTCATTTAGATAATACACATAAACGAGTAAGTTCATTTTGTAGTTGATATATATGTATATTAATTTATAGTCTTAGAAGAATTCTGAGTATCTGTTTAGATTCAGTATCAGATTTTTTAACTTTTTTTTCAAGGAATTTTGATTATCTAGATTGCAAATTGATTTATTTTTAGTTACGAGTTTGTTGTATAAATAAGGACCCCGATATGAAATTGAGAACTGGGAAAGTTTTGTTTATTTGAAAGGTGTAATAAAGTTTCCTTTTTCTCTTGTGTTATATTTATCAACGTTATTTATAAAAAAGTTATTTAAAAAATGGTTTGGTACTTGACCTAATTTAAATTTTAGCATAAACAATATATTTTGGTAAATATTAATTTGATAAATATTAAGCACATTCATTTCATTAAATAAGGGTTCAGCGTGTGTTAATTTGTCTTTATGGTAGATTAGTCTTACAGCATGTTTTTGACGTCGATATAAAGTTTTCAATTTGGTTATATGCGTACTCGCCCAAGCTATATTCGCATATATGAGGTAGCTAAGTATAAAAGAGAAATGTATAAGTTTAATTACTTTGCGACAGCATAGGTTTTGCTTTATAGAGTAGACCTATGTTTTTTGATATTTTAATGTTTAAAGCATTTATGTGACTTTTCCAAGATAAATTTTCATCAATTAAAACTCCTAAAAATTCAGTTTTGTGAGTTCTCTCAATTGCTATATTTTCTATTTTTAGAGAGGGTAGAGTATTTGGTAGTGTGTTTCTTTGTTGGTTTGAATGAAATAAAGGTTATTTTGTTTTTTCTATGTTTAGGGATAACTTATTTGTTTTAAACCATATATTTAATTTTTGGAGTTCTATGTTTACATTATAGTACAGATCCTTGATGTTTGTCGAAGAGTAAAATAAATTTGTATAGTCTGCAAATATTATAAATTCAAGTTTGCTAGAAACTTTTGGAAGGTCGTTTATATAGATTAGAAACAAAAGAGGAGCAAAAATCAAACCTTGAGGAACACCACAAGTTAATTTTAATAATTTACTGAGGTAATTATCATCTGTAATAACACACTGTTGTCTGTTATACAGGTAACTTTTAAACCACTGCAGTGTATGGTTTTTTAATCCGTATTTTTCCAACTTTTTAAGTAGGATTTCATGATCTATTGTTTCGAACGCTTTTGACAAGTCTACAAAGACTCCTAATACGAACTTCTTTTCATAGATTGATTCACTAATTCTATTTACGAGGTTTACGATAGCATGCTCTGTCGAGTGCTGAGTTTGAAAACCATATTGGTTTTCATTCAGGATTTTGTTTGTGGTTAGGTATTTATATAAACGATTGTAGATTATTCGTTCGAGCAGTTTTGACAATACGGGAAGGATTAATATTTGTCTGTAATTATTTAAGGAAGATGTATCTCCGGATTTATAGATAATATATAAATAATAATAGATTTATAGAATAATTTTAGCTATTTTTAAATAGTCGGGTACAATTCCTGTAATTATTAAAGAGTTAAATATTTGAAAATTGGGTTTACTTATTTCTGGGAAGACATTCAAAATAATATTGGCTGGGATATTGTCGATACCTGGACCTTTGTTAATTTTTAATGTTTTAATTGCTGTTTCAAGTTCTTCGTATTCTAGTTCTTTAAAAACTAGGGAGCAACGAGAGTCCTCGATGTAATTCTCAAATGAATTGTTTGTAGGTTGAATCTTAGAGGCGAGTTTGGAACCTATACTTGCAAAGTATTTGTTAAGTTTTTCAGAGATAATTTTTCATTATTAAACTCTTTTTCACTTATGAGAACTTTTGGAGGTTCGAGTTTTTTTCATCTTTACCAATTATTTCTTTTATAATATCCCAGATTTTTTTATTATCTTCTTTAAATTTTTGTATTTGCTTTGAAAAATATAGTTATAATATATGGATTTTAAATTTATTTTTTCAAATAGATTTTTATATTGTTTATACTTAGACAAATTAAAATGGTTTCTATTTTTTAGATATTTTATGTAGAGTTTTTGTTTTTGTTTTGACAATTTTCTTATTCCCATGGTAATCCATGGAGTGGTTAGGTATTTTGCTTTAATTTCTTTTTCGACTTTTGAAAAATGTTTATTGTAGAGATTTAGGAAAATATTTATAAACTTATTGTAAGCGGAATTTCTGTGTCCGAGGTTACATTCATGATATATTTTTGACCAATTTACTACCGCTAGTGAGTCTTTTAGTTTTTGGGTTGAGAATTTATTTATGCTTTTTTTGATGATTTTTATTTTCAAGTTATTGACACGTGTTGCTTGTTGTGATAGTGAGAAGAAATTGGGAAGTGGTCAGATATATCCGTTTTAATTATTCCTACTTTTATGGATGGATCTTGAATTGAATTTGTCAATATATTGTCAATAGCTGTAATTGAGGTGGGAGTTACCCGGGTGGGTATGTTTATAATTGGGAAAAAGTTAATGTTGTATCATATCATCGAAAAAAATTTTGGTATTAGCATGTTCATGATAGCTTAGGTAATTTATGTTCATGTCACCAATACAGAATAGCTTTTTATGTTCAACATTGCTTTTTGTATATTTATTTGTATCATTATTTTGACTGCATAGAACGGGAGGAATTCTACAAATCACCAGTTGGAAAACAAAAAACCCACCCTAATTAACCACGAAAAATGTTTTTAAGAATTCACACACATTACTAATAAATAGTTGAAGAACCTACTACCATGTGAAGATGGATTTGTCTCAACTAACTGTTATGAAACAAAGTTAAATAATTTACAAGTATATTTGTAAATTATTCAACATTGTTCCATAACAGTTAGTTGAGACGAAGACGACCTTTTTTACTTTTGAATTAGTTATTTATAAATAACTAATTCAAAAGAAAAAAATGTCGTCTTCGCTTAAATAAATGTTCTACTTTCTTTTCTGAAAAAAACGATACCAAAGCATATATTTGTATTTGTAATTTTCATGGGCGGGTTTGTAATTCTCCACACCTACCTAAAATCTCTTTTTGCATTTTTTTGAACGAAGCTTTTCAAAAACAAACTACGTTTTTTTTTTTGCAAGAAAAAATCACGTGACTAAACTTCGTATTATTTGTATCTTTTTAGAGTCCCATTCTGTTTATATTATTATTTAAAATATGAAATTTAAGTTTTTTTTATTACATTTTTATTATATAAAAATCAGTGTACAATTTAATAATGTAATAAGAAAAAAAATATATTAATTTAATGATACTATTTTTATTTATTTTTTTTCTAATTTTTTTACTGTAGTTATTAAGGTGCTCCCAGAAGTCTTTGCGCTTGTATCACAGAGCACAGCGGAAGAACATTTAACTATGAAGTTCACGCCTTCTTCTCTACCAATGTAGCTGGAATGGGCTGGAACCGGTATCAACCTCTGGCTTCTGAACTAGAACTTAACTGTTGCGGCACAGCTGCATAATTTTTGTTATCACTAAGGCAGGAAGCTCTGTATATTTTTATAATTAAAATAGTAAAAAAATGTCTTTTATAAGATTCGACATTCGACATTTGCAAATATATAGGTGAATATTTTTGATTCGATGTTAAAATTTCTTATTCAATAAAGCGTAGGTATAAGATATAACGGGGCTTGGTGATAAGAAAACATGTCTTCTTTTTGACACGGTAAAAAAAAAAATTTAATTGATTTTGGCTTATTTCATGAAAGTTGCAAATGATCTAAGTATAGGTCTTTAGACCATTTACGAAATGCATTCTTTCAAATGGTGTGAAGTTAAATGCAAGAGTTTAACCCATACTGCAAACACTAAGGTCAATAAAACCAAGTCTTAAATCTTTTCAGCAATCCAACGAGGTTGTTGCTAGTGTAAAGTTTTTTGGCATGTCATTCAAAAGCCAGCGGGCCTGACAATATTCATATTCTGGAAATCATCCCACCGATGGAATATTCTCTTAATAGTTGTTAATCATCTCTTCAAAGTTCTTAAAACTGCTCAAATTGGAGTCTATGTCTCAAGAAACCCTCTAACTTTAACTTAGCTCATATCTAGCTAATTTGAGGAAAATGAATGCAGTAAACTACTTTACAATGTGAAAATTTTGCAGCATATTGTTGAGACAAATTCAGTTTCCAACATAATTGAAACATTTCAAAAGTTTCAATTAAGCTAAAGTTGTAAAGACAAAGAAATATTATTGGGCTTTATAACGGATCTGAACAGTGGGCATTTTTAAAGAACCAAATCTGATTTATTAAAGATAGCAGAATACCATAGGTTGTGGTTTAGAATGAATATTTTATTTCAATCATTAAAAACTATTACTTAAAACTTCTATTAAAAAATGTGGTTTTTTGTAAAAAATTAAATTAAAGAAAATATCTTAAAATTTGCATTTTTTTGTCAGATGTCTTAAAATATTATCAGGATGTCTTAAAAATAATAAGATATAAAAATAATAAGATATAAAAATAATAAGATATAAAAATAATAAGGATGTCTTGAAAATAATAAGAATAATCATAAAAGCAATCAACATCAATACAAATAATTTTGTTTTTTTTTTTAGACAAATAAATGTTAAAAAATACAAAAATGATAACTTGAAACATATTTATCTATTATTTAAATATCATTTACAAAAATCTACATTTTAACAAAACTCTTCATAAGAAATTTGATTTTTCATAAAAAAAAGTTCTTCTGAAGTCATATACTTCAATTGAAGTCATAATTATGTCAACAATTGAAGATGAGTATTGGATTATAAACTTTATGATAAAAAATGAAATATAATTTCAACATATATCTAACATTTAGAAAAGCAATAAATTTACATTATCTGGCAAGAACTTCCCTTTTTACTTTTTGATAAGTTGGGAACTGGTCCAGTAGGTCTTCCAATATTTTCTACGTATTGACTTCTAATATTTCCTGGTGGTTTATATAAAACAACAACAAAAGTTTGGCCATTTTTCCCAAACGCTCTACCCGCTCCCATTTCTTTTGTACTTTTCCATATAAGTTGCGTGAAACTTCCTAAGAATTAAAGATTTTATATACTATTGTAAAGGAGAGTTGCCAAAATTGGAAAACCTTAATTTAATAAACACTAGCATTTATTTTGGAAATAAAATGTATTATGACCTTATTTTGCATTTTTTTAGTAAAACGTTATATTTTCTACGTTTTGAGAGATTCGGAAATTTATCCCTTAAAAAATGTTCATGCACAATCGTTTTAAAGCTTTTATTTTTATTTTTCGATGATCTAATTATGTTAATGTTGCCATGGGTAACAAGGTTTATTGTGTTTAAGACAATAGGATTTAAAATGCAAATAACAACAGTCAAAAATAGTCCAAGGTTTTCTTGATTGAAACTAAAGTTTTCCTTAATCTTAGTGATAAACTGAAATGGTTGAAGAAAAAGTTCAGGCAATTTAAAACTTACAATCATAAAGCTCAAAAATAATACTTTATTTTTTATATTTAGTGATTTTTAATCAATAAATGAAGTTATAATAATTAAAGCTTTTGTGCAATTTCTTGTTTGTAGAATTTAATTTTGCCCGGAAATTATTATTCTTATTATAAGTTTTGACTTATCAAAAGACTTGAACAAAATAAAAAAAATTTAATTAATTTTTGTTGGCTTTACTGATTTTTATTTTAAAGATCAAAGAAACAAAGTGTTCAAATTTAAGAAATGGTCACGATTTTTCCAATATCAGTACAATCAATTAAGTCGAATTATGGTTAAAAGTATATTAGGGTTGTCTGTTAATTAAATCATAAATTTTTTTTTAATATAACCATCTTTGGTTAACAAATATTTGTTCCTTAAGTTTTCCAATTTCAGCAACTCTCCTGTATTTATATTATTATATATTTTTTTTACTATTATATATTATTACTACTTATATTATTAACTTATATACTATTGTTATACTATTATTAATATATACTTATAAATATTTTATATACTTATATAACTTAACTTATATTATTATTGATATAAACTTATATTGAACTTTTACTATAATACTTTATATATATTTTTATATATAAGCTCTAAATAAAAACAAAAATTAAATATAAATGAATATAAAAAGAACAGTTACCTGTGCTTGAACTGAAACCTGGGTTATTGTAATCGAAATTTTTTTCTTCATCGTACCACATTGTTGACACCCGATCACCGGGAAGCTCTCCGCCTGTCATAGCAGCCATATTTTGCCCGACGTTTGGTGTATCTACAGAACGAAGAGTGTTTGTTTGTGCTGCCTCTTCGGCTGCTTCTTGAGCAGCTTGTGCTAAGCTACTGTTCCATTTAAGCGGTGCGGCCCCATGCCGTTTTCGATACATGTTATGCGTTTTTCGCAATGCGGTTTTAAAATCTTTTTCGGCTAAAGAAAATATTTATTTTTTTAGTTTTAATTTATTTATTTTTGAAATCATAAAACAATTTTAGTGATAAAGGAAATACGCATCTTATTTTAGAAAAGCATCACATTTAATTTTCAGTTGATATCTTATAAATCACATTACTTTCTTAACTTCTAAAAAATTTACAAATTAAAGAGTTAATAAATCAAATTAAATAACAATAATGAGGTTTTTAATGCCAACTCTGATAGGTTTACCTTCTTTCAGTTATTATTAATATCGAGGTATTTGTTACCAAGAAAATGGTAACAGTAAAAATATCCCGATGATTGGTTGGTTGAAAAAAATAAATCCGTAATGGTGGATCGTTGCTAGTAAATATCTCTACGGCAATTTTTTCCAAAATATTGCACAAAACAGTTTTTAAAGGAAAAAAAGAAAACGCATACTTTTTTGTCTCTCTTTTAATTCGAGTTTGAACTTTTTGCTTACATTTTCTTCTCGCTTATTAAGCCAACAAAGTCAATTCGATGCTTCTTTGGTTAAATGGTGGCGACATTCAGAGGCAATTTTAGGGTGTGTGTGTGTGTGTGTGTGTTTGAGGGGGGAGGGATTTTATAATTTGTGTGTGAGGGGGGGGGGTAAATTAATGCAACTCGCATAATTGTCTGCAATCATTTTTCATTGGTAATTGTTGCTTTTTGTATAACTTTGTACAAGAGGTTTGAGTGAACTACATTTTAACTGCAACCTTTTGTGGTTAGAAAATACCGAACTTTATTCCAAGTTAAGTTTTCTTAAAATGTTTCAAAAATTAGAAAAAATAAATATTTAAAAAAATTTAGTTTAAAATTTAGTTTAAAAAAGTTAGTTTAGTTGATTTTTTTAGAAATAATTGAGGTTGGAGCTACTCAGTGGTGTTTTGCCAAAATAATAAGTACCGGAACGCGGTAGCTTAGAACGAATGAGTAGAAAAATATATTAAAAGCAATTTTTTAAAAATGGACTAAAAGATAAAAAATAAACTATTTCATGGTACCCAAGGACTTTGTGTGCGTACACAACCTGAAATATCCATTAAAGTCAATGACTAAAAATATTGGGCGCCAATAGGAACGAGTCGTACTTAGTTGCCCTACATTTTCAGTCATTGACTTTAATGGATATTTCAAGTTATGTACGCACATAAAGTCTTTGGGTCCCATGAAATAGTTTATTTTTTACTTTTTAGTCCATTTTTAAAATGTTGTTTTTAAAAAGTTTTTTCATATATTTTTTACTTTTTAGTCCATTTTTTAAATGTTGTTTTGAAAAAGTTTTTTTATATATTCTTTTTATAATTCAAGAGCGATTCTATTTATTTAAGCTAAACTAAAACTCTAAAAGTTTGTTTTTATTGTTTGTTTTAATTACTTTTTTAAACGATTTCTTTTATTATTACCACTGACCTCGTTTTTGTTTTGCGCGGACACCAAAAAAAATAAACACACAAGAAAGCAAGTTAAATAAAATGTTGTAATAATAAGGTAGTAATAAATAATGCTGATAATAAATAAGGAGACGAGACGCAGCGTCGTTCTTGGACTTAGTATCCAAAACTTACTTGCAGCTGAATTTACATCGGAAGTTGAAATATGGAGGTGAAAATGTATAAAGATGAAAGATGAGTGAGGAATCACATCTCTACCTACTGATTTTTCTGTTGTTTTTGATTTGTGTGACCTGGTGCAATATCCAATCAATCACAAATTGTTTTAAATTATCAATTTATGTCCTGCAAGTGTCGCCAGTGCTGAACGTAGCTTCTCAACCTTACGAAGAATTAAAAATTGGCTGAGAACACGAATGACAGATAACAGACTAGTCGAATTGGCCTTACTTAACGTGTACAGAGATATTCCAGTAAATATTGAAAACGTGATTCCCCGTTTTGCAAAGTCGGGAAAACGTAAATTAGAATTTGTAATATATATAATATATATAATATATATATATATAATATAAGTTGTTAAAGTAATCAACATATCAAGTATGCTTTTTTTATAAAAGGGTACAAAAACTAAATACAAAAAAATGGTTTTTCAAATCATGTAACGAAGAGGAGGGGAGGGGTGCAATCGCACCCTTCGCGAACCCTTTGAATTCGTCCTTGACAAGACGTGTAAAGTTTTAAAACACCAAAAAAATATCTTACTAAATTTACTTAATAAAATTTTCGTAAAACATAGCTATATTTGTGTTAACAATGTTTACATAAACAAATTTATTGTTCTCCGAATATTTTTTCTATTTTTGTACTGCATAGGCGTATAAGTGAGCTGCTTGTTAGAATATGGGTATCAATATAAAGATTAATAATACTTTGATAAATGGTTTAAATTTTTATTTAAATTTTCTAGGATGTAAAGTAAAAAATAATTTTGAGACTTGTTTATAGTCAACAACTTCATTATAGTGGATATTCGTGATGGCTAATGCACCAAGTCTATCTTCAGTCATACTGGCTCAGGTATGAAATGTATTATACAACAAATCTATTGTTTCCAAGTACTGGTATTAAGTGGTTGTTATCTTATAACAATTTCAAGTTAATGGACAAATTTATTCATTTTGTTGATTCTGCTACATTACCAAATAAACATCCTGTTCTATCTAAAATAAGCGTAGTATGGGATTATCTTACTAATAAATACAAAGAAGTGTATACACCAACACAAAGTATATCTGTAGATGAATCTCTTTTGTTGTGGAAAGGTAGACTATCTTGGAAACAATGTATTCGCAGGAAAAGTGCCAGATTTGGAATAAAAACATTTTAGTTGTGTGAGTCAGAGAAGGTGTGTTGTTTGTTACAAAAATAAAGTTCGAAAAGATTCGAGATTTGAATGTGTAGATTGTGATGTAGGACTTTGTGTTGCTCCATGTTTTGCAAATTATCATACAAGAAGTGAATATTAGTAATAAAATTTTGTGTTTATATAGTATGATTGTATATTCTTAAACTTGAATAATCAAATTTTATTGTGTTTATTAGTGTTGAAAATAATAAAAACTTTTTTTTAATTTTTGTTTGAAAAACGTAATGTTTTGATAAAACACGGGACATTTAGAGACCACTTCAAAAAAAAAGCCGGACTAATAGCGACCGTATTTTAAAAACAACACGGGACTGTTAAAGGGTTAAATTATACCAAAATTAAAAAAACTCGCGTAAACATCACAATAAAAAACAAATAATAACAAAAGTACTATCATAAAAAAAATTTAACGCATAGATAATATCTATTTTTACATCTAGTTAATCTCTAGTTAATATCAAACTAATTATTATAAAAAGAAGATCAAAATAACTTTTTTATTTAAAATATCCAGCTAACGATATGCATTTATCAGCTGTTCGTTTTCTAATTTGGTTACGCATGTTAACTCTATCGTTTGCTTTTAAAAGTGAATTAGTATTAGAAGAGAATTATAATTACAGTATAAACTCTGGAGAGATTATTTTTCATTTTTCGTTTACAAAAGATTTCACAATGTAATGACTTGTAATGACGCCTTATTTTTGTGAAACAATAAAGTAAAAATTGTTTATGAGAATGATTTATAAAAAACCCCCACCCCCACGGTACGGGCCTGTTTAAATAATTTAATTTGTCCATTATTTGATCAACCCTAAATGATTCTGTTTCTAAAAAGTGCTTTTCAGGGACTTTATACTTATTGCAATGAAATGTTAAAATATCTCCAAACAAGGAATTTTAAGTAAACTAAAAATATAGATTACATAAAATTTAATACATGTTTTACATTGTGCAGGGTCGCCGAGAGCTGTCACGCCGCCTGGGATAGCAATCCTGATTGGCACCCTTACTTATCAAATTTTCCCTATATTATATATGAAAGTACTTGAACTTTAATATTTTTAATATAAAAATATACTTTATATTATTTGTAGATTAATTATGAATAGTTATTTAACATTGTTGTTATAAATGGAAAAAAAGTTCTTTTTTCTTTTTTAACCATAAATTATCAAATGAATAAGTGATATTTGGAGTTTCGATTTTAAACTAACCCCGTCCCCCCCTTCCTCTAAGACAATGACCTATATCCGCCACTGACATAATTAGGGTTGCCATTGTCTCGATTTTAAGTAGGAGAGGGCAGAGCTAAACTAAAAAAAATTAAAATTTTAACTGCAGTTTCCTGTAGGAAAAACGAGACAATTGTTCTATACATAAAAAAACACAAAAACTTATTGATAAAAAAAACAATTAACAGCAGAATATGGAATCAAATTCAAAATATGACTATTTTAGCGTATAATTGCAAATATATACCAAACAATACCTCATATAAATAAAAATTCTAACTAAGACTGTCATTCAACTAAAAACAATACTGTTATCATAATAACAATATAACGGTATAACTACAACGAATGTGTTTTGATTTTTTATTAACTATAACGCTTTTCGTTTTAGTTTTTGAATCTTTTATGTACTAGACATCGAAGGGGTCCGTATTTCCTCGAAATATTGTGATAATAATATCTATGTTTTATCAATAAAAAGTTGTTTTATTTAATAAATTATATAAATATGTTTAAAAATGTCACCATTTTATGTTTTTCAGAATAAGAATAAGAACTGATGTGAAGATGTTATAGTGTTAACAACAACACTATAAATCTCCAGGTTTCGTCCACTTAAACAAACTTGGCAGTTATATTGGGTCGCCGATTTTAATTAATAAGCAGAAAAAAATTTAAATCTAGATAAAAATATATGTGTTCATTTTAAATAGATTAATTAGTTCAACTTTTCGACAATTTTTTTTTGATAATTATTAACGATTTAATCATCTCAACAATGGATTCCCGTTGGATTATTTACGATTTATATAATTTACTATTTGGACGATTATTAAAGATTGCAACACTGTAATTCCTTTGGACCATTAACTCCGCACAATGAAATTCTTTAATTCCGCACAACGAAATTCTTTAATTCCGCACAACGAAATTCTTTAATTCCGCACAATGAAATTCATTAATTCCGTACAATGTAATTCTCGAGTGAATGTTTATAAAATCCGAAGTGCGTATAGTATATACATGAAATTAAATAAATCTAAACCAATGACAGATCCATCACCACCAGAATCTTAAAGTCCTAAAATATCTTAAAAATAGAGGGCTTTTTTTTTTTTAGGCGACGCAAATGTCATACAAAATACAACAAATATTTCAATATCCTCAGTTTCATAACTATTTCTTTAACAAAACGGAAAAATATAAGCTTTTTTCTGTTTGTTAAACGTTTCCGTTCTAGGTTTAATTATTTAAAAGTGGATGACATAGCATTCATGAATGATGCTGAAGCCAATTGGAAAGAGGTTGTTGGACAGCAGGCGTTTTTCTACAGTACATTACAAAAGACATTACAAGAACAATTTTTGACATGTGAGACACTTGACAGACGATGGTTAGTTTATTCAATTCATACAGACAAAACAATTTGTTTTCGTTGTAAATTATTTTCAAATTCTGTAAATAAACAACAACAAAATTTTTCTTGTGCCGAGCAAACAATGTTTTTTGAATAACATTTGTCATTTTGATTTCAAATATATATGCAACTCATTTGGGACAAAATCCCTCGTATTATCAAAAAAAAAAATTATTCAGAAGTTATTTTTTGATAATACAGATGTTAACCTCAGTGGCGGGTTTTAGGGGGAGGGGGGCGTAGAGAAGTAGCCCCCTCCCCTCCTTGGGACTTGTTTTTAGAAACATTTTTTTGTAAATTGACTATTATACAGAATCGGACTACTGACGAAAGAAATTAACTATTATACGAAACTTTACGCTGATTGAATACTTTTTCTATTCTCAAACATTTCAATTTGATCATCAAATTGAAATGTTTGAGACCTGAAAAAGTATTTTATGTACCTTTGGTCTAGGAGAGTTGCATCGGAGAAATTATCAGACGATTTCATTTTAGCAAATCTGCTTTTCATTATTTTTCGGCTTTTCCTTTTTAATCTGCTTTTCATTTTCATTTTCAGTTTCAATCTTTTAACTAAATTATTCTTTTTGAGTCTGATGATTAGGGGTTGTTAAGCTGTTGTTTAAGAAAAGCTGTTGTTACAACAGGAACGCAGCTGTTACATTAATCATTTTTAGATAATATTTTTGTTGCAACTTTCAAGCCTATCCAAATAATTAAACTTTAAAAATAACTATTTCTTGGTGATATTCGTGGTCCGAAAATTGCACGCTTTTATTTTAAAATTTCCTGTGCCCGACCTAACAGACAATATATAAAATAAGGTAGTATTAGTCCGACGGTTTTTGTGTCAACATCGTCGTGAAACATGAATCCTTTTTTTTATAAAAACTTTTATCAAGGAATATTATTTTTAATTTTTTTTTTTGTGATTCACCTCCCCAAGGCCGAGAAGGCCACTACAGATGAGGAGGCTACTTATTTGTGGTTATAACCCTTTCTTAACTCTATAACTCCGAAACACGAACCTTGACAAATAAGGCCGCTGCGCGGAGAAACAAGTTGATTAGCGATCACGATTGTGATTGCTTCAAATAGTTTCAGGATCGCTAAATCCCTTCGCAATTCGCAATCACATAACTCGCCCCGTAAAGCTACCCCTAAAAAAACTTGCCCCTAAAAAAGATGAAACACGTTTTAAAGAGAACAGTAAGATTCAGGAAAGCAATTTATAGTTAAAAGTCCAATAAATTGACACTTATGTGATGGCAGATCACATAAGTGTCAATTTATCGGACTTTTATTGATGACAAATTGTTACTATTTTTTTAATTTTTTTTGGTTCAAAACAGTAAGAGCAAGTGCATTTTACTCAACTGTCGTGCAAAAACCTTTTGTTGCGTATTGTGTTACCATTTTATTTCCCCACTAGATGTTTTGTCATAGATGCTTAGTTTTCGTGATATTTTAAATGCCCAACTTGCGCTTATGCTTAACTAGCCCTGCTCTACCCTACTGAAACAAAAGCTCAAAAAGTAAAGTAATATAATATACGATTATACATACATACGATTGCATAGATTCTACTAAATATAAATACGAATTAAAACAAAAAATATATGAATAGCATAACATAGCATTCTATATTAAAAGTTAATATTAAATAATTAGTTATAGTGGGCACAGAGGAAAAGGGCACTACAACAGGTTAGTCTCGAATGCTCAATATTCTGGAACCTTCGCTGACTTGAAGTTAAACTTTCCTTTTTATATGTGAAAGTGAGAAGCAATTACCATGAGAAGTTTTTTAAACATTTTAACAAACTAAATATTATTAACTAATCTTAAGTAAAAATCAATTATTAAAATAATTGTCAAAAGATAAAATTGTATAAAATAACTTACATTGTCTCGTGGAGTCACCTTTATCCATACTAGTCGATTGTTTACTTGTAGTCGGATTAGCTTTACTTTGCTTAACTGGTGAAGGTTTAGTTTTTGTTACGTTTTTCGTTGGCGAAACATTGACAGTGTTATTTGAGACAACTTTCTTTGAACCAGGAGGTTTCACGTTTTCTTTAAAAGTTCGCAAATTGTTTCCGGCAGGAAAATACCTCGCTACCACAAACTCCATTCCATTAGATGAAACCGCCTTAGCCATCCCTAACTCTTTTGAATCTGCCCAAACGACCTTTCAAAAGAGTCGACTCCTTTATTACGTTCAAGATTACGTTCAAGAAAACTAATAAAAAGAAATTTAGGCTTGTTCTTACTTACTTGGGTAAAGTGTCCAGTTTGTGAACTATATCCAGGGTTATTAAAGTTATAATCTTTTATTTCGTCATACCACATATCAGTAGCTTTACCTCCAGTCAATTCTGAACCTAAAATTGTATATTTAAATTAAGAATATATAGAAAATAGTATAGTTTAAAGCCGTTAAGTTAATATTGCCCCAGATGCAATTTTTAACTGAGCATTACTTAATTAAAAACGTCACATTAAAATGTCAATAAAGTTAAATATTTATAATATTTTAGTAAACAATTTGCGAAATTTTTTGATTATTTTGTATAGAGGGGAAAACGTTATCAATAATGTTTTTTTGTTTTTTGTTCTGTTTTGTTTTTCGTTTTTTTTTTTTTTTGTACAGAGGAAAAACTGTATGAAAAAAACGTTTTCAGATAACATAATACAAGTTTTATTTGAGTAGAATTTTTAAAACTTCTATTCTAGCTTATCTTTGAACTTATTTTTCTTTTTCAAATTAGATAAGATAATCTTAAAATAATCTATCTGATGTACGTGATAACTGATATGATGTATGTGATAACTGCGTTTGCTTTATAGTTGACTGAATAAAATATATAACAGTTGAAATTTTTGAAACATGCTTTTTATTTCTGATACGGGGGAATGAAATGAAAACTGATAAAATGAATGAAATGAAACGAAAACTGAATGAAATGAAAACTGATAAAACAAAAAGTTATTACCAACATGTTTGAAACAGAGTGTCTGTTTGGAGGAGGGGGCAGGGGGTCAACACAAGATTTGAATTGTGGCTTCTTTATTTCAAATTCCGGAAGCAAGCCCTAAATAGGATTGGCAAGTGGCCTCATGTATTTGTGTGTGTGTTTGTGTGTGTCTGTTGTGGCGCGCAAACATAAATCGGAAAATTTTCTCTAAAAAAATATACCTTTCATGACAGCAATGTTTTCTCCATAAACATTTTGTTGTTCATGTTGCATATAACCTTTTTTGGCAAGATTATTTGCCCAATTCTGAGCACTTGATTCCAATTTCGAAGACCACGTTAAGCTCCCAACACCATGATTTCTACGATACTCGTTATGTCGATTTAAAGCCTCAGTTTTAAAACTCATGATAAACTAAACAATAAAATAAAAATCAAATTTAATAGTTATTATTTTTAAAAAGATTTCTAATTTTAAATATAAATTTTTTTAATAAAATAAAAGATTTATTAGAAATTTATGTTTTTATAACATAATCTTTTGCTCGAATAACTTTTTTTTTTGTGTGTGTGACTATGTTTTATCGCTACTTAAATAGAAAACTGCGCTTCTTTCTAAAGACGGTTTTACGCTTAAATATTAATTAGATACGTTTATAAGTTTAACGTTTTTGACAATTTTTAAAACGATTTAGTGAAAAAAGCGTGCGTCAGTATCACGCAGAATAGTCGAAAGAATAAAAAGTTAAAAGTCGTCCAAATTATTATTATTTATAACTTTTAAATTTAATATTAAATTAAATATAAACTTAAAAATCTAATTTTTTTCTAACAAAAATGGAATTTAATTGTTAAGTAGTTAAAATGTATGAAAAAATTCAAAAGTTATAGCCAAATAATTTAATTATTAAAAGCATTTTATACTTTGTTTACGTTTCGTTTTAAACATTTGAAAACTTTTTAAAACTTTTTTTTTCTAACTTTATCTAAACATCATTATTAATATTTAATTAACATAACTTTATTCTTGAGATTAAATTTTATTTTTAAATATTTTAACTCATACCTGTGTTTTCTTTACTGCAACTTTTGTGGAACTTTAAGTTTACAAAGTTAAACACTATATAAAACTGCCTTGTTTGTTTGGCATTTAAAACGTTTCTTTGCGGCGGCTTCAGATTAAAATAAAAAATCAAATAGTTAACAAGTACGCGCGACTTTTTAAATTACTTTTGTTTTCATTTTTCTGTTTGTTTGCATTATTAGGATTTTTAAACAATACTTTTTTCGTTTAATATATTTTCACTTTACACCATTTTTCGTCAAATTCAACCGCACAGTCACTTTAAATAATGCCGTCACTGTAAACCATGCGTGTAATATTAAATTTCTTAATCAATAAAAAATTTTCTCACGGTTTGATCAAATAAATTTTAATGAAATCGAACGCAGAATGGTAAGCGTTTTCGATATTTAAAGAATTTAAACATAAATTTTTTATTTAACATATATTATACATATTATGTATATTAAACATATACATTATGTATATGAATATATATATATATTTATATATACATATATATATATATATATATATATGTATATATATATATATATATATATATATATATATATATATATATATATATATATATATATATATATATATGTATATATATATATATATATATATATATTCATATACATAATGTATATGTTTAATATACATAATATGTATAATATATGTTAAATACAGGGTTATACACAGGGTTAATATGTTATATACAGGGGCGTGTCTAGGGAATGTCTGCTACAGAAGCAATTCTATAAATAAAATAAAAGGGTTGGGGTGAATCCTTAAAAAGTACCTACTGGTTCCTTAAAAATAAAGATAAAAAAAAGGTCCTAAAAGCTAAAATTTACCCGATTGAATTGTGAAAGATACCCGACTAGCCGACTTTTTAGCCGACTAAATTGTGTAAAGTACCCGACTAGCCAGGTTTTCTTTTCCATCCACTCCCTCATAGGGGGATAGAACACCCACCACCCCACCACCTTAAAAACGCCTCTGTCTGCTGCGTTGTTTAACATTTTTTCATCTTGAATATACTATTAAAAAAAAAGTTTTACTACATATATGACAACTAAAACCAAACTACAGCAATAATAAACGGTTGGAATGAAATTAAAAACTCGAATACACAATAGACTATTATGTATTCCAGTTTTTATACTATTATTAATAGTATTTCGGTTTCATAACTTAGTGATTATTTAAACAAACCAATGTAAAATTATAAAACCAATGTAAAAATATTATGTGAAATACTTGTCTAACTTCCGGGGTTTTATTGGACGAAAAAAAGTGAAGAACATCAAAAATTATAACTTTTAATGTTCTTAACTTTTATTCCATATATAGAATAAATCATAAAAATGCAAGTTAAAACAATCAAAAGTTCCCAATAAATTAAAGATAATTGAAAAACACATTTTAATAATTATAAAATACTTATAAAAGTTTTTATTATGAGGTTTATTAAAAAATATTGTAATTCATAAAAATGCCTAAAAAGCGTCTGCCGTTTCACTTTTCTATTCAATATGTAATGGGAAATGAATATATGAAACATAAATTATTATTTTACAAGTACAGTAATTATTTTTAAATAAATAATATTTATATTTAAAATATATTTACTTAATTTTTAAGAAAAGAAAATTTAAATAATATTTGTTTACGAGTTTAAGAAGTGAATTAAAGAAGATGGGCAAGAGCGGCTTTATTTTTCGGAACAAAGTTAGATATCTAGTATATTTTTCAGAACAAAGTTAGACATCTAGTATATACAAAATTTCATTGAAAAAAATAATTTCAATTCTTTGATGGAGGTTAAAAACACTTTGAGTATAACTTAATTAGAAACTTGAATTGACATATTTTATATCGTTATATAGAACTTTGTTTTTTAAATATTTTCTTTTATTTGTTTAAAAAAAATCAAAGTTATTATTTCAGTTAAAACAAATTTTGGATTTTCCTTTTCATATACACCCTGAGTAAAACTTTTATTATTTTAGGCAAAAATTAGAAACAACAAGCAGAGGCAATTTTACGGGTGTGTGTGTGTGTGTGTGTGTGTGTGTGTGTGTGTGTGTGTGTGTGTGGAAGGGGGGGATGTTCCCCCAAAGAAGGCAACTTTTAAGTTATAGTCCCCCTCCCCCCATTCATTATATTCGTAGAATTGCCTCTGATAACAAGTATACTTTCAGAGGCGTGGCTAGGCTACTTTAAATACCAATTAAACATTTAATCATGCAACCTCTTCTTCTCCACTAAAGTTAATAACAAGTTTTGATTATATTATTGCACTGTGTATAACAAGACATGTTTTTGTTACAACTTTTTTAATTACATGATTGTGCAAACATATGCTAATGATACTTTTATAGTTTGAATCTTATTCAAGCATGATGTTGTATCTTCACTAAGAAATCAACACCTTCAAATATGCTTTGAAAAAACCTTAAAAATTGCACTTCGAATTATTTTAATATGATTATTACAGTTCCTTTGCTAGACCATCTGAGCAGGGTCGGACTGGTACTTAGAGGCCCAGAGGAGACATAGATAGGGCCCTTATGGTAGCAAAAAATCTAGCAAAAATAAGTTAAATCCTTAATCACATAGTTTTTTTGTTATAAGGGTATAGGAAATTTCTACCCAGTAAGCACAGGACATTTTTAAAACGTTTAAAAAACTTATAAAAACGAATATTAACGTTTTTTAAACGTTTTAAAAGCGATCTGTGCTTATTGGGTAATAAAGCGGATACAAATATTTATATCTTTGACCATGCTCTCCGTCCATCGATTTATTCGACACGTTTATAAAAATAAATCCATATTCAAGTTTTTAAAAATATAGTTATTCTAAATTGTACCGTCGCACCACTTTATTTTCTAAAATGAATTTATGGTTATGGTAAACAAATACGATTTGTATTGTCTACAGAACATAACCATTAACACAAAATTAAAAATTTTAATTTTAATTTTATAATATAACATGATTTATTTTATTCCAAGATTTTTGAAACTACATATAAAAAATTTTTCTAAACAATTTTTTTTTTGAAAGATGAGACATTGTTTAAATCAACTCATTTTACAGTATCAAAAGCTGAACTCCTAAATGTATTTCACTGAAAAAACTGAAATATAGTGTTTAATAAAAATTAACAATAATTTAAATAATAAAATTTCCATCCCCGTTATATTTTTCTAAGCCTCTCCGGTTGGGAAGCACTGGCTTCTTATAAGACAGTGCATTTTATTATAATCATTATTACATTCTGGATCATTTAAGAAAATAATCCTCTTAGAAAAAGGGCCTAAAAATAGTTTTGCCCCAGCACATTTTTATCCTCTCGAATGCCCTGGGCTTATATAATATTTGTACGCATGACTCGATTAAATCACGAAATTTCATGTTTTTTTGTAATAAATTTTTTAATCAAGATAAATTACTCACTAATAATGGCTGCTCTAAGATGGCTGCTTTGCAATGTTTTTGTTTATTTTATTAAACATTTCATATTTTATTCGTAAAATAAGCACTAGATCTATTGTATTTTCTTTGCAAAATTAATGTATATAAACAATAAATAGTTATTATTAGTTTGGATTTTGTGCGTTTTACTTGTTTTACTAATTTTTAATTAGTTTGTTATAAACACTTGTGAAATGCGTTTTAAGTAAAATTCAAATATAATAAAAGTATAATTTCAAAAAATGTTTTAGCTACCTTTTCACAGTGTTGCTGAATGAACTTTAGGTTGAAAAAAATTGTACACAAAAACTCTTTACATATATTGTTAGCTTGTATATTTTTGGAGTCGACAGGACTACAAAAATATATTGCAAAAAGTTGTAACATTTCGTTCTGATGAAATTTTGGCATTTTACAAAAAACAAAAAAAGAAGTTTTTTAGAGTAATTTTTAAATGCTAAATTTATTATATTGAAAAACTTTAGATGTTTATAACTTTATTATTTGTTTATTTCAAATTATTAATTGAAAACACTTTATTCTATGTAATTTATTTATTTAAAATTTCCTTGTATGATAGCTAATATAACAAGATATTTCATAAATAATATAAAATCAAAAGAATTTAAACACCTGCTTGAATAAAATGCGAAACTATTCTCCATGTCATTCTAAGACAAAAAGTATGCGCAATATGTTACCGAAAATCGGTAACCTTACTTAGTCCTCTATTAATTCATTTTATAAAGACTTTTTTATCTTCTGAATACAACTACAATGATCCAATATTTGCATCTGGACTTTGCCTAATATGTAAAACAGTTCTTCAGGTGTGGCCTTGTTTTGATTGTTACTAGGAGACAAGGGTTTTGCTTTTTTTTTTTTTTTTTTTTTTTATTCATATATTTGCCGTACATATAACATTTACAAGTTTCGTAAATTAAAAGTAATATTTACAAGTCTCGTGAGTCAAAATATATAGTGAAATTTATACTTAAATAGTACAGGCCGGACTTCAAGAAGATCGTAATGATCTTATCACGAAGCCCTTACAATGTGTTTGATATATATTATGATTATGTTAAATATAATTATATATTAAGTACAACTATATTTATATATTCTTTAAATTAAGCTCATAATAAAAAATAAACTCAAAATAAGCTCAGTATAAAATATTAGATATAACAAGCAGCATAATAACTAAACTTGATAAGAAAAAATCAAGTGTTTTTTCTGTGTGTACCCAGTGGGCACACGACGTTATTTCGACGTTGATTTACAGTTGATTTTTAGCCGCGACGTCGTATAACCAAAAATCAACGTTGTATCAACGTTGAAAAATTTGTTTAAAACTAGCAAATAAAATCGACGTTGATTCCACGTTAATTCAACGTCTATATCACGAGTTCGATCGTTCGTAATTGCAATATGATAACTAAAATACGCATGCGTGACTTAAATTTTTTTTATCAACATAACAAATAACAAGTAAAGACTTAAAAAGTTACTTATTAGCCCAAGAAAAACAAGTAAAGTCACACATGCTAATAAATTAGGTCATCTGTTGCCTTTTTATAAGGTTTTGAATTTGACAATTTAACAATAATACATGGCTTAACTTGTGATGCAGTTAGTTAGGTAAATATTAAATGGATATTTCTTTATGACCGTATTATTTCATGAGTGTGGATTACAAGTAGAGACTACTTGATATATTATATAAATATAAAATATATATTATATATGTTTTTCTTATTTATATAATACATTATATATATATATATATATATATGTATATATATATATATATATATATATATATATATATATATATATATATATGTATATATATTTATATATATATATATATATATATATATATATATATATATATATATATATAGTATATATACTTATATTATATATACTTATATTATATATGTGTATATACATATATAGTATATGTATATATTATATATGCATACTATATATATAATATAAGTATATATACTTATATTATATATACTTATATTATATATGTGTATGTACATATATAGTATATGTATATATTATATATATGTATATATGTATATATATATATATATATATATATATATATATATATATATGTATATATATATATATATATTATATATGTTTATTATATTATATATGCATACTATATATATGTATATATATATATATATATATATGTATATATATATATATATATATATATATATATATATATATATATATATATATATATATATATATATATATATATACATATATATAATATGCATATATAATATATACCTACACTATATATGTATATATACATACATAATATAAATATATATAATGGATGATGTTTTACAAAATAATGATTTATCAAGCTTTTTTACCAATCCATGTGATTTAAAGAGTTTAAATATTTTTTATATTAAAAAATTTTTATTAAATTTTAAAGATTTTTCTTGTAAAGTTGTATAAAAAAGAATTTGTGAATGCTTCTTTAGTCCATAATATTGGTAGAAAGATCAACATAAAAATTTAGCAAATTTTAGCAATTGTATAATGTATCATAACGTACAGTTTATAGTTGTATTTTTCTGTTAGCTAATTTACATGAACAAATTTTTAATATATAAGTATTTTTTCTATTATAATTTCTACTATACTTTTCCAGTTGAAAAAGTATAGTAGGGCATGAAAAATGTTCATTCGAGCTGTTTGGATAGAAAATACAAAGAAATAAAGAGAGAAAATTCGATTGATAATTTTTTGTGCTGATCGTCATCTTTAAATGTAATAAATTGTTTCAATGAAATGCATAAACCGCATCTAACTAATACAGATTTAAGCTGCTCAAAATGTAATGTCATGGAGATAATGTAATTTTTTTTTAATATAAACCTAAAGTCATTACTTTTTTTCCTTGTTTTTTTAACATGCTTTCATTCTGTATATGTTGTTTTCAGTGTTTAGATATATTCTTTATTATACATTCTTTATTATATAATGTATTTAAAACATTTTTAAATTGAATGAATATTCTTAGATCATGAGTTATGTAATAAATTTGAATTTGCCTCTATAAGTGATACTCAGATAGAATCAGGTTCAGAAAACAGTAACTATTTCAAAAGATACTTAATTCAAGTATTATTAGTTATATTTTGATATTAATTATTATAGGAGCCACTACCATGCTTATGCAAGAGAAAACATAATAACCAACAGAATAGTAAGCAAATACCTACTCCTGTAACGCAAAAAAAGAAACAGAAAACATTTTTTATGCATACTCCACATACTGTAGCTCAAGGTATTAATTGTCTGTCTGCAAGTTGATTTAGGAAGAAAAGATTCTGAACATTTTTTTCTATGTTTCAGTGATTTACACGTTTCTTTGGTTGCTAAATTAATACATTTTATTTAATTTATGAATAATGTTTTATTTTATAAATTTTTTGTTCTTGTGTTTCAACACTTTTAGAAATTAATTAATGTTTGGTTCTTTTGTCTTTCTGATATATCTTTATTGTTAGAAAGAGATGTTAGTAAATACTCTTTTTAGTAATTAAAGTAATATCATGACTAATAGTTCTGAAATTCTTATGGATAACAGTTTAAATGATTCTTGGGTGAGGTCAGAACTGATAGGTTGTTTCAAACCATGATTTTTTGCAGTTTTTTTTATAGTTTTTTGATTAAGTATTTATTAATAACTTAGCCTAAGTTAATCTACTTGTAACTTTTTATAAATGTAATATAAAAATAATGTGGTGTAATTATTTTCTTAAACCTTTAGGTTAACAAACTTTCTAAAATTGGAGGTAAAACCATTAAGACAAATACAAATACATGTGATGCAAAGGTTTGTTAAAAGTAGTTTTAAATAAAAAATCTTTTGAATCTTTTTTATAGTTTGGTTTAAACTTGTGTTAAAAATCTGTGTAGCATATATTTTTAAAAGTTTGACGAATTCTAATCAGACATAAAATGAATCTTTTTTTTTTATGTCTGAATATAATTTTTTTTGTAACTGTTTTCTCTTACTTTTGTATTTTCTTGAGCTAAAGAACAACCTTAAAACAAAGGTTGATTTGTAACGCATACTTAACCTTTTTTTTTACTCTATATATACATACATATATATGTACATAACATATATATGTATATATAAACATACATATATATGTATGTATATATACATACATGTGCTTATATGAATGTATCATATATATATATATATATATATATATATATATATATATATATATATATATATATATATATATATATATATATATATATATATATATATGTATATATATATATATACATATATATATATATATATATATATATATATATATATATATATAGTGCAATTTAAAGTTTTTTCTTTTATTTATAAAGTTGTACTTGATAAAAACAAATAAATAAAGATGAACATTTTGAATATTTTTTATTGATTATTATGATAAATTATATAAAATACAGTCGTGTGACAATTTATTATATCCACCCACAATTTTTCAAAATTATCAAGTTTCAAAGTGTATTATTTTAGTATTTTTTTGTGATTTATGTACTTAAAGTAACTTTTATTTAAGAAATGGGTATATTTTTGACAAATAAAAACATTTAACATATTCTAATCAGACATAAAATGAATCTTTTTTTTTTATGTCTGAATATAATTTTTTTTGTAACTGTTTTCTCTTACTTTTGTATTTTCTTGAGCTAAAGAACAACCTTAAAACAAAGGTTGATTTGTAACGCATACTTAACCTTTTTTTTTACTCTATATATACATACATATATATATATATATATATATATATATATATATATATATATATATATATATATATATATATATATATATATATATATATATATATATTTACTTAACCTTAAGTATGTATATATATATATATATATACATACTTAACCTTTTTTTTTACTCTATATATACATACATATATATGTACATAACATATATATGTATATATAAACATACATATATATGTATGTATATATACATACATGTGCTTATATGAATGTATCATATATATATATATATATATATATATATATATATATATATATATATATATATATATATATATATATATATATATATATATATATATATATATATATATATATATATATATATATATATATATATATGTATATATATATATATACATATATATATATATATATATATATATATATATATATATAGTGCAATTTAAAGTTTTTTCTTTTATTTATAAAGTTGTACTTGATAAAAACAAATAAATAAAGATGAACATTTTGAATATTTTTTATTGATTATTATGATAAATTATATAAAATACAGTCGTGTGACAATTTATTATATCCACCCACAATTTTTCAAAATTATCAAGTTTCAAAGTGTATTATTTTAGTATTTTTTTGTGATTTATGTACTTAAAGTAACTTTTATTTAAGAAATGGGTATATTTTTGACAAATAAAAACATTTAACATATTGTTTATTATTTTATTATTAAAATATTATTAAATAAATTTTATTATTCAAATTAAATAAATTTTATTATTCAAATATTACTGCAAATATATTCAAGATCAATATTTTGTGATTCCTCCTTTGCCTCTATAATTGCAGGAACCCTTTTTGGCATACTTTTAATGCATTTTTGAGCCATTTCCTTCAATTCTTTATTATAGTTCCAATGTTGAATAATTCTTTCTATTAAATACACTTTATTTGTAATAATTTTTTCAGATATTTGCTTCTTTAGGAGCGCCCAAACATTTTCTATAGGATTTAGGTCAGAAGAGTTTCCTGGCCAATCAAGTAATGGAATATTTTGTTCTGATAGATATTTTTTAACTGATTTAGCTGTGCGACATGGTCATGCCCTGTCCTGCATGAAGGCTTTTTTTTCACCTGGACTAAACTATTCTGCCAATTGTGACAACAATCTTTGTTCCAGCATTTTTATATTGTAACTGTAACATTTTTCATTCTGCAATATAGAACCTTCCTATTTCTTTTACACATTTCATTGATCAGATCATCACAGAGGTGGGGTGTTTAACAGTTTGCCTGATGCAGTCCAATAAGTATTTTTTCCCTTTTTTTCTTTTTAAAACTTAAAAGTACTCTTGCCGCTAAAGCATACCTTCAAAATATTATACAAGGATTGTTAAGTGAATATTGAATGAATATTTAAAGTTTGGTGTAAAAAAGTGGGTATTTTAAATTCATCTAAATTAATTTTATTAATTACCAATCATATTTTAAATTCCTATACTTTTTTGTCCACTCAAGCATTTTTTGTACAATTTTTGGTGTCCGTTTAGGCTTCTTAGCTGGACGTCGTGAAATGTAACTAAGATTGTGTAGGCAATGTTGGACCGTTCTCTTCAACATTTTGACTCCAGATTGACCCAGCTTATTAGTTATTTTGTTGTTGGTGGCCCGTCTATTTTCTAGAACAATCTTGGTAAGTATTCATTTCCTGCATGGTGTTAGGATTCTCTTCTTTCCACATTTACCAACCCTCTTTGGCATCAAGTTCTCCAAATTAGCATTTTTTTGTGTATATTTTGTACAGATACCCGCGAAATACCATATTTTCTGGCTAGTTTTTTTTTCCCTTATAACTAAAACAAGATATCACATATCAGTATCACTTTGGTACTCATAACTTTAAAAATATCAAACTAAATACAACTATTTTTAATTTAAAATAAAAAGAAATATTCAAGAAATTTTTACTGATTTAAATAAGTAATATGACAATAACCTAATAAAAGAATTCAAAACTCTGGTAATAAAGCTTAACAAGTGTACAGCAAAAAGATTATAATTAAGATGACATCATACAAAATGGCTGTCAAAAGTGACAGTGTTGCCAGTAGCAAAAAAAAAGCATTGATTTTATAAGTTAAAACTTTATTTAAAACAGAAGATTAATTTTCAATAATGAATTTTTACTCTTCATATGAAAAAATGAGATTAAATTTCAAAATGATCAAAACTCATAGGTGGCCATAATAAATTGTCACACAACTGTATATATAAAGTATAAATATTTTGCAAAAACACTTTTATTTGCAATAACTGCTTCATTGCATTGTGGCATGCTTGCAATTTATTTTTTATAGTTTCTGTCAACTCTGGGTTATTATGCTAGATCTTGATAATCTCTTCCATAAGATCTTGCTTATTAGTAAGCTTTTTTTTTTCCAATCTCTTGCTTTACTATTTCCCAAATATTTTCTATGGGGTTAAGATCATGCGAGTTGTCTGGCTATAGCAATACATCAACTAAGCCATAACAGTTTTTATTGTGTGGCAAGTTGCACCATCTTGCATAAATATAAGATTTTTGACATTATTTTTAAATTTTTTTGTCAATTTTTGACATTTTCGGCTGGACATCAATCCCTCTTCTTTTAGCCTTCTACAAATGGTCTGGTCTGACACAACAATTACAGCTTCATGGATAAGCTTAGTGGCTTTTTTTCTGTTTTCCAGGCAGATATTTCTGATTATACTGTCCACTCTTGGTGTTTTCTTGCGTTTAGAAGGTGGTCTCCTTGGACTAAACTCTTCTCCTGTATGAATTCTTTTTCTTACTTGCATTACGGTTTGTAAGAAACCTTTTGCGTTGGGTGAGAAACCTTTGGTAAGAAACCTTTGTGCTATTTTTCATTAAGAATAATTTGTATTTTGTAAAAGGCATGTATATCAATTTTTGTTACTATGATATCAATAACAATGTATAATGTAGGTTGTTGACCAATGGTTTATAATCAAAATTTAATATGGCTGACGGTAAAGGTAAAGAGAAATGTAAAGGAACAAACATTAGGTATTTACTTGTAAGTTAAGTGTAAAATTATATATTTTTAAAAATCACAGTTCCTTTTTTAATGCTATTTTATTTTTAACTTTTTGATGTATTTGATGCAAATTACTCAGGCAATACCTTTTTTATAGAGAGAGTTTTGTCAATTAAAGTGACTGCTACAGTTGCCGAAATAAGAAAAGGAATAATGACTTTATTAAAATACGCCCTCGACAGATCAAATGGTGGTGGTCGGCGCGTAAAAGGCGATTAACCCGATGTATAACATTCATACTTTTTCCTAGTTGTTCTGGAACTATTGATAATAGTTATTATTGATAAATTGATAAATATAATACTGATAAATAAAACTTTTTTTTCAAACAGTTTATTTTATTTGCATTGTATATAAAGTCCGTTGAAGCAATTTAGTTGTATCTGATTAATTTACGTGAAATATAATATCCTCTGCGCAAATTATTGCTTTTTTATTGTGTTAATTTATTGCAATTAAAGTTGAGAAAATTTTTCAGTTAATTGGATTTAACCAAAATAAAAAACAAAAATCAACGTTGAATTTACGTTGTTTCAACGTTGTTTTAACGTCTTATCAACTACGTATCAATCGAATATATCACCTATTCAAAGTTGAAATATGGTTGATATGTAGTCGATAAGACGTTAGATCAACGTTGAAACGACGTAATCATCGACGTTGTTTCAACGTCGTAGTTTTCGACGTCGGATTTTATTTCCAATTCAACCAAATTTCAACGTTGTTTCAACGTGGTATATGGTCGGTTTGCGACGTTGTTTCAACGTTATTTCAACGTCATTGTGCCGGCTGGGTAATAAACAATTTTTGATATATTGTTTGAGAAAGGTAAGAGTCATTTAGATAATACACATAAACGAGTAAGTTCATTTTGTAGTTGATATATATGTATTTTAATTTATAAAATTCTGAGTATATGTTTAGATTCAGTATCAGATTTTTTAACTTTTTTTTCAAGGAATTTTGATTATCTAGATTGCAAATAGATTTATTTTTAGTTACGAGTTTGTTGTATAAATAAGGACCCCGATATGAAATTGAGAACTGAGAAAGTTTTGTTTATTT